>OY740774.1:71413635-71451135 GCA_963513935.1 Aphrophora alni | reverse complement strand
CCATTTTAGCGAGAGGGGAAATATTCCAAACTATCATAAAACAAACTTCAAGTGACTTTCTTAACCGTCCCAAATGGGTTTGGCCCCATTTATATTCATATCAAAGTTTAGGTGGGGAGGGAGGGACTTTATTAAATATGCTGAATATTCTATGTGTAGTAGTTTAACGCATTC
This sequence comes from Aphrophora alni, assembly GCA_963513935.1. Lineage (NCBI taxonomy): Eukaryota > Metazoa > Arthropoda > Insecta > Hemiptera > Aphrophoridae > Aphrophora > Aphrophora alni. The sequence goes on along the minus strand of OY740774.1, from coordinate 71,450,961 downwards.
ACAGTTTTTATAAACACTGTTTATATTAAAAATTCTAAGCCAAACATATAGTTGTGTAATAAATAATCCAATGTAGACATTAATATAGAGAAACTAGCATAACTTTGTTTAATTTACGGCAGACGTTATTTATCTAGACTTGATGCAGTAAATATGAACATAAATATTTTAGATTAATATATGATTCCGTTAAGATTTTCAAGACACTTAACATTCCTAGAAACAAGTCTATAGGGCGGTTTATGCAGTGGGTCCAACAAATAGCTACAATTTTTTTGATTTTCTATTATTGTTTATACCTCAACCATTCTTTTGAAATGGTGGATCAACTCTTGGGATACCAACCTAAAATTGTATAATTTATTCTCCAACGTCATCCAATGATCCACGCCATTTTAAATGGCCTACGCGCAACACTTTAAGTTTTTCTCTCCTGTAAAAACAATTTAAACCAAAAAGGACAATCAAATGTTACTCAAAAGAATTGAGTTGTAAGTTTCTTTGTAAATGTAATTTTGTTTAATTTCAAACGTACGGCTGTTTTTTATTTGAGCCGAACAGCTGTAACAATTAAAGCTGCAAGAGTAAAACACAGGACGTTATAGCGGCGTAGAATTTGTTTTTGTTTGTATTGCCGCCATTTTGTTTCTATAAACACCAGTGTGTTGAAACTTTCACACAACACTTTTGGTAACTGTATGAAAGGAGAGGTTGAGAAAGAAGTAATAAATAGAAAATCAAAGCTTGTACCTCTTTGTAGGACAAACTGCACAGTGCTACAATTAGGCATTTCCGGTGACACGTACAACCGAAAAATATTCGCTATATTTCTAGAAGTTGTCTTCCAATAAACAAACCAAATTTCTCTCAAAATAAAACAAGTCAAGTATACCAGTAAAGTAATAGAAGTTGTAGTACACCAATATCCTCGTTTGATAACATAACTTAACTTTATTCTTACCATTCTGTCAATATTTTTATAATATACTTGAACGCTGTTGAATTACATTTTCCAAATCATCAATCATTATTTTAAATCATCCAATTGTTTTAATGTCTCAAGATATAGTAAAAATATTCCCATTTAAGAAATATAATCGGTGCTTCACACTTATGTCTAAATCATCTGAAAAACCAGGTTTTCGACTGGGAGATGACCATCACATAATTTTCTCTATTGTACTTATATGTGAGCTCTTTCTATCACACTTCGTTCTAGATTGTTTCACACTTGAGTTCAAAAGACTTTTAACACAGTAGGGTGACTTCCGTAATGCACTCATTTATTTCATGCACTTAAATTCACAAATATAATTGAACTTGAATGTCTTATTCACGAAGTTGTGTCGCTTAATTAATACACTCACAGTTAGTTATGGATATGCTCTCCACAAAATAACAAGTGTATTAAGTGATACTTTGCATAATATGTCGTTTTTTTTAATGATTAAACAATTTTATCATTGATGTATAGTGTACATGTTTTCAAGTGTTTGTGTTTATATCAGTAATTTTATATCATAATGTTTTGTAGTTGTTAATGACATGTTCCTTTTGAGTGAAATAAAAAAAAGTAAGAATTTGGTGCGTAGAAACTACGCGCGATAGAAGTGAATACTTATATAAACCCTGTTTTTTTCAATGTAATACTCTAATATTAATCAATAATATTCAATAAAAACAAAAAAAAACCTAACTCACCAAATTGTAACAGCAAAACAATATGTCTTCTACGTAAGTTCCAGCTGAATTAAATTTTACATAGAAAAAATCAGCTGTTTTAATTGGATATCTCAGATGTTTACTTTATTAAGCCTTAGCTGCTTCTGCCATGATATCGTCTGCATCTTGCATGAAAACAAAACAATTATTGAGAAGTAATATCTTGGGCTGCGATGAATGCCTTATTGTTATCTAGATATTTTAAAATGTGAAACTAGATTTTTATTTTTTGTAACAACTACAAAAATTACAAAACATAATTATTATATTTAGTAATTGAACTTTTACTTTAATAAAAATAGTAGAATATTTATTTAGTAGAATATCTAAATACGCAGCATAACCGTCGTTGTACGTATACTGTTATTATTATTTTCGTGATGATATTTTTGTGTAAAGAAGTATTCATTTCAAAACATCTTTTTGGGGTTTGATCTGATGATGGTGGCTTAATCCACCGAAACCGGTAATCCAACAGGATACTTGTAAGAGTAATTGAGGTGCATTTCTTCTTCTTTCTCACATATTATCACGGCCTTTGATATCAGTATTGGTTTGTGGTACGATTTAACATGTCTCTGGATAGAATATATAACCCATGTTTTCTTCTTTCTGTACTGCTATTAATCTATTACACTAACATTCTCATACATCTCTATAAGACTTTAAAAAAATATTGCTCCCTACGTTCTCAAGGTGAGCGTTGTAAAATTAGTATGAGAGAAAATAAAAATGTAATTTTTTTATTACTAAGTTTTTATTCATATATACCTTAATGCAGATAAATTAGAAGGCTAAGCTTAAATGGTATTTGACAGCAGTGGTCAAGCAGTATTTGTTTTATTATTATTGTTTCTGAACTATAATTTTCATTTACTTGCGATTTTAAAACCTAGAGTGGGTCATTAATATACACATTTTACCAAACTTTGAACACATTTTGTGTTTGGGTTTTATAACAGTTATCCCCATATTTTGAGTAAACGGAAAAATGAAAAAAAAATAACAAGAGATATATAAACTAAATTTTGATCAGAATCAATGTTAGAGAACTCAAACTGACATCATTGCAACAACCAAATTTGTTTACCTCAGTGGACCTCAAAAAAGAATACATCTTAAACAAATATAGATTAGGATAACATACTACAATCGTAATGAAGGTTTTTGTGTGTTGCGTAAGAGACAAATTTTCTCTCATTCACAGAAACAAACTAATGCATACTAATTTGAAAATTTTCACTTTACAAGGAACTCGACATCTTTTTAAATAATTGATAAAAACAAAGTGCAATAAATTGTTATATAAAGAATTCTCAAATTCATCAATGTAACAAAGGTTACCTCAATGTTAATCATTTTAATAGTTGATTTCAAATTATTATTAGTTAAATTTGAGGTGCCAACAATGTTATAAAACCACGACGTAAAGTCGATAAGCTAGAAAAGTTTTACGTAAAGTATTCTCATGATAACGTCGTACGTTGTCATGAATATAAAATGAATGCATTGAGAGACACTTTGTAAAGGCAGTCATATATTATGATATAGAAAGTCTAATGATCTTCCATTTTGAAAATTCGACAACTTAGATCATGAAATGTTCACCGATCTAAACTAATTATTAACAAACCGACTTGATTATCATTTTGGACTAACTTCAAGTCTCTGCTTAACTATTTCTTATATTATTCAAATATGAATATTTGGCAATTAAAATAATATAAAAGTGATTATCATTTTTGAAATTATTTATTGTAAATTTTTAATATAATATTAAAATCCCGATCTTTTTCATAGTAAAACAAGCACACCGTGTTATGAAATGTTCACCCCACTGGATATTTATTTAAATTTTAACTCACCGTATATTTTGTATTACAAGATGATATTTTATATCAGATTTTTAAATATTTAATATTAAGTAAGGTTTGACATACCGTTGAAAAATATAGTTTCTTAAATTTTCATATGGCTACAGATTTAAAGAATTATCGATACCCAAAGTGTTTATTTGGTGCAATTCATAATGACACAGATAATTGTGTAATAAATAAGCTAGCACACACATTATTATAGAAACAATAGTTACAGTTGAGACCCATGAATAGACCATTGTTAGTTGGGTCACATAACTTTAGTTAATTACTGCACACATTGTTTGCCTAGACTTGGTGAAGTTATTTATATGATAATACATAATTCTATTATATAAATCTACAAATCCATCCTCATTTCCGAGACACTTGTTAGGCTTTTTGGTAAAACGTATGATTTCACGAGGGTCTGGAAAGACACTTGGAGAATGGTTTGTATAGTTTCATCTAGTATAATATAATTATATATCAATTATTCCTAAACCGTAATCTCATATATAAATTGTTGAGGAATTTCTTTACTATAGGACCGATTTTATTGATTTATCTGTAAAATTAAACGGCGTTACGTGAAAATTTGCCAAAAATTATTTATTTGCCTTGGAAACACTTATTTTGTAAAAATACCTGTTATGGGTAAATACACGTTTCACAGCAAAAATAATTTGTTATTTTACGTTTTAGTTTGTTGTTTTGTTTGAGAATTAATTTATAACAGCTGTTTTTAATTATTTCTCGGTTAACTTATATAAGTGCTTACTTTAATTATTGTCCGGATTCACGTTATGCTGTGATTGATTGCTAATATATGTCGCAAAATTAAACGGATTAAATTCTCAAATACGTTTTAGTTTGTTGTTTTGTTTGAGAATTTATAACAGCTGTTTTTAAAATATTTTTATGTTAACTTATAAGTGCTCTCTTTATGTTATATATATATATATATATATATATATATATATATATATATATTGCTCTCTTTAATCGTTCGGATTTACGTTATGTTGTGATTGATCGCTTATATCTCACAAAGTTCAAATTCTGAAATATTTTTTTTAAATTTGTTGTTATGTTTGATAATTTATAATAGTGTTTTAAATTTTTTTTTAGGTTAACAACAACAATTTATTTTGTAGTGCTTACATTATTTGTGGGGATTCACGTTTTGTTGTCATTGATTGCTTACATTTCACAAGAGTTTATATGGCTTATTGGTTATGTGTGAGAATTGTTTCTGAATTTTTTATCTCGCAAAAGTGAACTGTTCATACTGGTATAGTGTTTACTTTTTTCTGATTTATTGCTTACATGTCTCGAAAGTTAACGGTTTATATGATGACTGAATTGGTTTATGTGCCTGAACTGAATGGTTTATATTGTGCCTAATACTTTCAAAAAACATGTTGTAGCAGATCAAGTTTGTATTTTCTCGTTTTGAACAATGATGCATATGTTACGTATAGCTGTACCATTGGAGTTGTTATAACTTACACGCTGTCGATTTAATTACATTTCTCAGATCACCCTTAGTTATTTATAAAATGAAACATTATTAAAAAGTCTTCATTTATAGTTAAACTAAACACACATACCAAACTTTATCAGAATCTGTCAATCTGTTTGAGCAGTAAACCCGTGATTTTAGTCTCGAGGACGGATATTTCCAAAGTGAACTCGATGTCGGTTTTTGACCAATCATATCACTTTCTCTATACTATCGATCTTTCCACAACATTCGTTCGTTTCTGGATTGTTTTAAAAGTGATTTCACACTTGAGTTCAAAACACTTTTAACACAGCAGGATGGCTTCTGTAATGCACTCATTTATTTCATTCGCCTTCACGAGGATAAATAGAAGAACTCAAATGTCCCTTTCAGAAAGTTATGTCAAGATACAGCATATTATCATAACAAACACATTTACAAATACAATAACAGTATTTTGGAATATAGGAAACAAAAATTGTAATTTTGAAATCATCAACATTTTCGTTGAGACGAGATTGAATTTTTTGTATGGAAATGGTTTATACTTTGTTAATTTATTCCTTGAGGATGTGTATTTTATATTTATTTTTATTTTGTTTATCGATTATACAAAATGGCTGAAACGTAACTTGCACTCTTCTTTACCTTTGTTAAAGATAGCTAAACGGCATTGTAGTGAGGAGGTTACATAAATGCATGACTCCATGTTTTTCAATTTTTTACATTAGCGCGGGGGGAGACAAGGGAAAGTCAACAACTTCAAATGGTACGTTCATGTGACACAATTTTAAAGAGCTCGATAAGTTTAAAAGAATTTAATGATTGGACCACCGATCGTAACTATAATGGCGGTGATTATTGTGATTTTTGTCTTTCTAACTAAAGGTGAAAACATCTCTATTATCTTCATAATCTCCTTAATATAAAAAGGAAGAAAACAACGAAAATATGAAGTACCCTATCCATCGAATGCAGTAATAGAGTTAGAGTCGGAGGAGAACAACAGCTGGTCAAAAGGGACCGGATAGGAAAGATAAGAGTGAGCCCTAACACAAGACCACATGGAAAAAGTGTAGAAATAACTAGGAAACTCAGGATTTCAACGCTTATATAGTTTGCTATAGTGTGCTCCTGAAGGTAATTAAATTATTTATTTTAAAAGAGAAACATTTGATTTGAGAGAAAATATATCAAACAACAAAACCATTTTATGAAAATCAATGCCAATATGAACATTTAATAAGGAATTATTTGATATTTTTTAACTATCTTAAATACAATCACGTGTTTGCTTACATTTTACTTTCAATAGTGAGAATCTAAATTTTACCTCCTGATATACTTAATTATTTTTTCCAATATATCTATAGAGGAATTCGCGAAAAAATTCATTGTTATGACCAAAAGTTAAGGTATGTGGACGACAATTTTGTTATATGGCCTCAAGGAGACACTAAATGAAACATTTTTTGAATTGTTTAATAAAACTTCTGATTCCATCTTCTTAATCATTGAAAACCAAGTCAATAATAAACTTTCATTTTATATGTGTATGTCGAGAGATGTATGAATGTCCTTAAGACTTCGATTTACAGAAAAATGAATTACACCAGTCTACTTAAATTATATCTCTAACCATTCTAATACAACTATTCCTTCCTTGACAGAGCTAATCATATTTGGTGTGATAAAGAGAGTTTTAATCGAGAACTAAATTTTATTAGGGTTGACTTTGTTACTAATGGGAATCTATAATTTCTACATATAAAAAGAAAAACTATGTCTAAGAAAAAGGAATAATCTAAAAATAATGATAAACTCTTAACGTACATGATAATCCCTTTGTGCGGGGTTTGTGGAACATAGGTAGACGTGTTGTTAAGAAGTATATAATACCTACTGCTTTTCATAATTATAACACTGTTAACCAAGAAGTTGCCTAAAGAAAACCTAGAAATGACACTCTAGAGACTATAACTGTATTTACTGTAGTAAATATGAGTGACAGTTAATATATTGGTGATATCAAAACATCTCTAAATAGAAGAATTATTTAACATTATCAAATACATGCGATTAGATAAAACGAAAAAGCCGAAAGTATTTGGTTAGAAAATCCCAAATTTAAAAGGGAAATGGTAAAAATAATACACCGGGAAAAAACTTATATAAACGGAAATTAATTGAAGGCCCCTATAAAAAGCTGTCGGATAATAATATCGGTCAAACCAGTTAGAAATAAAGTCCATAATGGCACCCGTTATTAAAAATTTAATTTTAAATCGACGATAAAAATTTGACTATTTTAAATAAGGCTAAAATTTTGCCGCCTAATCCCAAATTGAGAATCATGACGCGATGATGGTTGTTTACACCGATAAACACATAGAACGTCTTTCTCTTTGCTCCACCCCTTTAAGAATCAGTTGCTTCCCGTCCTTTTTTGTAGTAGAGGTCTGTGTGGTGGTTTTATCCATCACGTCTGTGTTTAGTCTTAGATTTATCTGATAAGGCCTAGTTCTTATCTTAGGTCTTAGCTTAGGATCGTGTTCTTTTCTTAGATTATAGATTTAATTTCAATTTCTAACATGGTTCTAGGCTACTAGGTTTTGTTGGTGTTTTTTCTCTTTCATGGTGTAAGTCTATTCTTCATAATGGTGGTTTATTTATATTCTCGAAACGTCGTTTATTAGTTTTAATATACACAAATGATGGAAAATGTCCGACTAAACCATTGCTACTAATAAACACCATAAAATGTATCATCAACAAGTTTTAATTCACCTTTTTGAAATAATTTTCTCTTACAAATTATGTATTACGTCTCATATGAAATATTTGAATATTACACGACCCGATCTCATCCACCAAAGTAAAAAAAAATAATAATAAAAAAAAAACAAGGGATCATTCATGTGATTTCACAACGAATAAGATTTCCACAAAACATTTGTTTCACTATCTTAACTAATATCAATCTTAGACGTGAAAGTTTCTCTTCGGAGACTTTGTTTACGTTTATTTTTAATTCAGGAAACTGGGCTATAGTTTAATAATTTTTTTTAATATTCCAAAAGAAATATAATTCAAATTTGAATATATATACGGCAAAGAGATCTTTAAGGGTTGAAATACTTTTATCTTCAACCATTGTTAGGAGTGTATGTTTTGCACGTCTACAGAACAAAATTGATTGTTTTATTTGAAACAGAAACAAAATACCCCGAACAAAATTTAACTTTTTTTTCTACTCTACGATCACTATATAGTAAACTTTCTGAAAAAATGAATAAGTTTAAATATATAAAGAAGTATTTGAACCTTACAAAGAACTGATTTCTGAGGATGGAATATGTTACAACATGTGTTTGTGTGAAAGAGAGAAAGTGGAATAGAAAGTATTTGAAATTATTCAATGAAAGACTAAAAGATGTTTACCGATTATTACCAATATGTAAAAGACTTTTTATTAGATTTTTGTTATTTTAATATATTTGTTTAACTATTTTTCATTACTATTGTTTTGCTTTCTGGCTTTTTGTATTATTTTTAATATTTTGATGATACGATATTTTTTTAAGTAGTCCCTTTATTTTAATAACTGTTTTTTAGTAGGCCTACATTATTTTATATTACTGTTTGTCAATTAAAATTTATTGTTTATTTGTTTTCGTATAAATAAATATATAATTATGCATTATGATTAAAGAGCGAAATAAATAGATAAATAAAGTTAATATGTAATACTAAGTAAAGAAAACACTCTCTTTAAGTGATGGTGCTTTAGTTCAATATCTTATAAAGTCTAGCCTGAAGTATCTTAAGGAACGCCTTAACGTGAAACAATGGAGATACTTTTGGAACTCGTCCAGCTCCCCCCCCCCCCGTTACTAAAGTTGTCATAAATTTGTAAAATAAAAAAGAATTAAACAAAAATTGTAAAGTTCAACGTTTCAAATTTGTCTCAACACCAAATCTCAAAAATATTAAAACAATGAAATACAATGATCAATTTCAAGCACTCGTTCTATTCTAAGATTTGTATTTAGTTGGCAATAAATGTGATGGACTTTCAGTATTACTAACCATATTGATAAAGTAAGGTCACAAAGTTTTGTAAACTTTTTGCGGAGTTGTTGTTTTCATTTAGAATGCATAGATTTTATATGTTTTGTATATCTGTTCTGTTAATTTTATAAAGATAGTTTTAATTCCATAATGGTACAACCTCATTGGTTAAATGTATACTGCCATCTAAACGTGAAATTGAGTATAGTCATCACTATGATAACTTAATAAATTCCATATTGCCTTATGAATGCTTTAAAATAAGTTTATTACTGAATTACTTACGTCTTAGCAATCTTGTGTTTAGTATTTAATTATTAATATTTCATTACAGCTGTTTCGGTATAACATATACCATCATCAGATGAAACAACAAGTTTACACAACACACTGATACACATTTCACAAAAATAAATAAACATAAAATGTTTGGTACTGCAGTACAAGTCGAAAATAATATAAAATAAAGTTGAGATAATATAGCCACATCTTTCTAACGTAGAGGTCAACTGTTCACTCTGAATGATAAATAAACATAAAATGTTTCTTTATTTTTGTGAAATGTGTATCAGTGTGTTGTGTAAACGTGTTGTTTCATCTGATGATGGTATATGTTATACCGAAATAGCTGTAATGAAATATTAATAAATAAATACTAAATACAAGATTGCTAAGACGTAAGTAATTTAGTAATAAACTGATAACTTAATCCCTGAAACTTTCCGAAAGTAAACTGTTTTTTGTGTGTAAATGTGTTTGTTTCATCTGTTTGGCGGAATTTACAACAAACTTTGTTCATACTGTTATTCTAGTTTATTAAACGAAGTATTATCGTTTCACCAATAGACAAATTGCATCATAGAGCGACCCACATCAATCTGTTATTTTAATCTCTGCGGTAGTTCAACCCCCTCTCCTCCTACTATGAGACCGCCTACAATTTCCAAATCATAATTACTTTTTCCTGCGTGATATAACTCCATCACACGCCAATGTATTGTGACAAGTCGCCATTAAAGACTTTTATATTCTCTTCTGAATTATTCATATTGTTAAGGTGAAGGAAAGAGGGTGAAACAATTTAATGGCAAAGAAAGGTTATCAGATTACTTACGGTAACTTTGTTCATGCAAGTCAAATGACATTTACCGCCGATAATATATTACTCAATATATTTCTTTCTATTATAAATTTTAGTTTAAAACATATGATACATATGTGTTCTTGTAAAATCAGTTTAAAACTAAATATCTAGGATCAGTTTAAGTAACAACAGGTTGAATGTTTTCATCTAATACGTGTACATAAATAATGAATTGTACCATGTATACAATGGATTACAATGTTGTATGAGTTGCATTTATTTTAGATATATTTGGGGAAAATCTCATTGGGAAATGAATCAAAATCGTTTGCACTTACGCAACTTTTTCAGTTGATTTTGCATGGAACTATTATGCATCCTGTTGGTTGCATAAGATAATAAATTTTACCTGTAAATGAAATGGATATTGTGCTGCATCATGTATATTTATGTTATATGTTACTATTTTAAAATGTGATAAGGAATGTAATTTGTCTTTAACTTCAACTCAAAGAATATAACTTGTTTATCCTCGTACTTCTTTAAACGTGGATAATATTCAGCACTCTAACAAAATGAATGTGTCGAAGTGATTAACCAATAGATTTTAAGCCAATTTCATTCTTTTTTTCTTCTATACCATACCTTTCTAACATCCTGTGCAATTGTTAATGGATACGTATAGTTTTCTATACCAACAAAAAGTACAAAAAATGGACAACCTTAATGATTCAATCCTACTATACGAAATGCAATAAATCAAGAAAGTCATTTTAAAATGTTTTCACTACCAATTCAATAATGGGAACATTGCTCTGATTTGCTTGCCTGATCATGAATAAAGCAGAAGTCATTTATTGTGGAAGCATTGGACCAAAAAGATTCACGAAAACACATAACTAGGTTATGGCAGCTGGCCCAATTTAGGTTTTTCCTCATTTTTTCAATCATTTTCATGAAGATAATAATCAATTTATTGATATTTTAACCAATTATTCAAGAAACGAACGAAACACACATAATTAAAAATTATTTTTAATCAACTCTTTCAATAAACTAAAAAAATATAAAATAACTTTTATATTAATGGATTAAATACACTGGGGCAATTGTAAAAACGAAACTAAAAATTAAAATGCAGCAATTGTTCTAACAACTAATGTAAAATTTGTGAAACTAATAAAACCAAATTCATTAAAATATCTAAATAAGGATCCCAAAGCAATAATCAAAAAGTACAATTATTACAATAATAATACTTAAAGAAATGTTTTAAACTCAATCAAAAGACATTTTCCATTCTTTAATCCGTTATAAATTAAACTGAAAATTTTTTTTACTAAGTTCTTCAATAATGTTTACGTCGATTTTTGAAGCAACCTGATTTGGTAAAAATATTTTTAAATCTTTTAATTTGACACAAATCCAAGGCCTATATTAGTTTTCATTTTTTAAATTACCAACTTCATAAGATTTTCCAATTCCTAAATCCTTTATATTTTGAAATTCTCTAAACTAGAATAATTTTCCAATACGATTAATTTCGTTTACCATAGTATCAATTTATATATAAGTATAAATAACAAAACACATAATTAATAATCTTTTAATATAAAGAATTTAACATAACCACAAATTATTCGTTTTGAGTTACAATGAATAACATATACACTTTATATCACAAGGAAATGACGTTACAATCAGTTGTGTTACAGTTGAATCACCAAGCGAGAGACGCTTATCCTAACAATAAATTAATCATTTTAACATTCACTATCAAGTTGTAATATAGCTCAGTTGGTGACTATCGATCTCTTGGACTCGGGTTCAAATCCCGGAAAGGCAGAGATATATTACTTGAGGACATACAGTACCTATAGATCATACAAGTACGATTTTCAGAGCGCTCTAATTACCCTGTTCCAACTCCCATTTTTAAATAAGATATATTGAGCACCTGTTTTAATTCTATTTTATAATTTGTTGAATGGTAATTTGCCTTTAATCATAATACATATTTTTTTATCTCGACAAGTTTGCAATATATTTTTGTTTTTAAAGTGATAACATCTAAGTATCATCGATTTATCTCCTTCTTACATAGTATTGAACCGTTACATAGATTTGATGGTTTAATACATTATTAAAACAGAAGAATAATTTGGTTTAGGCCTGTAGATTTTATATAACTTTAAAAATTGTTTTTGTTTTACAGTTTTAGTTATTATTTTGAAGTTTTTTTCACTTAGCGACGTAAGTTTCATATTTGATTAGTATTTGAAAATGTGTTATTGAATTTTCCATTTTCCAATTTGTTATATTACCGTTCTTCCAAAGGAAGCGAGAATTAGTAGATTCTTAAATAATTTTAAACAAAATTATTAAATGAATATAAATATGATCTGTACCTATTCTCTCTCTCCCACACTTCATTTGTTGCGTTTGCTTTCAGCGGTACAACCCCAATAAAAAATAAAGACCTTAAATACTTCTGTGTAAACACGTACCCTACATTCGTTTCTTTTATCGGTGTAAATAAGAATAAAACGTTTACTAAATTAAAATTTAAAGAATTAACTTGTACTTAAACTTTAGGAATTAAATAAAGCTAAGCAGTAATTTGTGTACCTAGTTTTCATGGAATGAGTTGTAGGGTCAAGTCAGGTTAGGGACACAAGTAGAAGGGAGGACACGCCCATTACACCGAAATACTCCTGGTCTGAGGATACCGTAAGTAAACTATGCCATGAAAATTAATTTAAATGTAATGAATTTGAACTGACAAAAAATCTATAATGAATACATATGCAAAAAATAAAGGCGCATTTTTTTTTTTTTTTTTTTTTTTTTTTTGGCGATGTTTTCTTAACATTTTCATTTTAAGAGTTTTTTAGAAACTAGAAAAGCCATTCAACACTGGAAAACCATTTGTTGGACGGTCAAAGTATAAATATATCAGTATACGAGACGATCATTTTAAGAGATGTTTAACAATATGTATTCACTCAGTAACGTAAATTTAAAACTCAAATCTTATTCAATAATATTTCACCTACTGGATTTGGGGCTTTTAACGTAGGCTATTAGGAAATATTTGTTTTAATCAAGTGGAACAATTTCAAGTGCAAATACCTACCCAAAAAGTTCATATGATCACTTTTAAAATCAAATCACTATAAAAGGACAAATATTTCAAAATCTATTGGAACGATTTTGCGAAATTGTAGTCTCTCCCTAAAAATGATATAAGAGTAATCGGATTAAACTCAAAAATAGTTTATAGAACCGTTATAAATTGTGTAACGTATCGTAATATTCCTAAGCCATTTCAATAAAGTTTTGGTAACATGTTATTATATTGATTACCAAAAAAGGTGTACTAAATTTCAAGCAAAACAAATTTACAGTTCTAGAATAGTTGTAAAGTAATAAACACAAACTTTAAACTTCCAATTTACTTTTAAGTAAGGACGCTTTTAGGCTTTATTTAAATATGTAAATATCTAAAACGGAGTATATCTTTCATTAAAACCTACTGACAGAGACATATCGAACTGTCATTTTTGGTAATGGCAACAAATTATTTTTTCGTCAGTATTTGGTTTTGTAGATGCGTTAGATCCGAAGATGAGAAAACACAAATTTTGAGTTTTTGTCTCATATCAGATACCTCTAAATTTAAAATTAATAAAATCACTATTTTTTTTAAATCCTAAGACATTAACCAAAACTGTACACAAGGACTTCAAAACGGATTTTGACGAAACCTCAGCATTGATATTTGTTCGGTCACGTAACTTTCTCTGTAATACATGTTTGTGAACATTTCTTCAATCTCGTTAATATAAACTTGAAAAACATATTCACTTTGAAGTTTGAAACTTTGACACCTTATTTAAAAAATTTCCCTCTGATTTTCATGAAATTGAATCACTTCAGGTGTTGACAATGCCTCTGACAGGATTTATTTAAATAATTCTGCCTCTGTGGGAGCAATTTGTCTCTTCTGCTTCGTCGGCAAACTGGAGACGTTGTGAAGGAATATTAGGGGAAGGAGACATTTTATAAACGGAGAGAATGCGTTAGGGAGGGATAGAAGTAAACAAACATTGCACGAACTCTTTCACACTCCCGCCACAAGATCAAATATTAACCAAAATAAACTATTTGTCGTCGATTTCCCTCTGGTCTAGTTGTCTGAGAATGTATTAGGCATGTATGACTTGGGCTTTTTAATTTCTATAATCTCAGTCATGTTCCAAACGTTCACTGGGTTTATTTTGAGTTCTGCTTTCATATGATTCCTATTTTTTTTTTTTTTTTAATTGTGAAAGACAAACTCTAGATTACAACTACAGATATCGTCCAACCGTAATACCATTTAGTTAACTCTACAATTTAAATACTGCATATATGTGAAATAACCCTAGTAAAAAGCCCAGCAGTTTATTTGAGACCGGTTAAACCCAACTGGGAATATTCCTAATATTGTAAAAACTCAATCTAACCTTACGAAATTAAACCAGGGGGCAAATTAAAGAAATAACAAATATTCACCCTCGTGTACTTGTAAGTATTGTAAGCTTAATAGGCGTTGTTGATGTAAACGGTAGTTTAATTAAATACTTTTCTAGTCTTATTATGAAATTATTTCTTACTTTTTTACGAAAAATCACTACTATTTGTGTTCATAACAACAAAACAAAATTAAATCATTTTATTTACTACAATTGCCTCCACTTTAAATGACTATACGTTAAACGTTCTACCCTTTAGCTATTGCAAAGTTTTAACAAAAAAGGAACTATTTTGTAGTAAAATTAGGTTTAAAAAATTGGATTTCCCAGGACCTAAAACCAGTCATTCCATGTTAATTAATCTTATATTTAATTCGCTAAGGAATTTCTGGGCCTGTCGCATATTTCTTTACTATATAGACGATTTTAATGTTTGATGTGTAAAATTAAACAGCTTTACCTTCAGATTTGCAAAATTACTCATTTTCCTTGGAAAAATTTATCTTGTAGTAAATATATCATTTAAAACTGTAGTTTATTATAGGTAAATAACATGTATCACAACAAAAATATTTTGAAACAACTGTTTTAAATGATTACTAGGTTACCTTAATAACATGTCTGCTATGGGTAAACAACGTGTTCAATAACAAAAATATAATATGAAACAGCTGTTATGATTTCTCAAAAACGTTTAATTTTGTCGTTTTTTCTTTAGAATTTATAACAGCTGTTTAAAATTACTTTTAGGATAACTTATATAGTAAGTACAACTTACTTTGTTGTTGCGGATCACAATTTGTTGTGATTGATTGCTTACTTCTCGCAAAATTAAACAGTTATACATTCTCAGACACGTTTTATTTTGATGTTTTGTTTGTAACATCTAAAGAACTTTTGCAAGTTTATATTTTGATGAAAACTGAAATATCTGTCCGAAATCGATGGCCATGCACAGTAAAATTGGTAAACTCAAAGTCTAGTATTTGAAAGTTGAATAATCTAAGTATATATATATATATATATATATATATATATATATATATATATATATATATATATAATAAATTGTAGTTTATGTAAACTGTTTCTAATCCATACTGTAAAAGTCTATTTCTTACGATAAAGTCTCTGCCATTATATTTTTGTGAATAGTGAAGAGTCTGGCCTTTAAAAGGGTGAATTTTGAAATCTAAGCGACATCGTTGATTACTAAGAATATAGTTGAAGATTCATTGTTTTCAAAAGCTTTTTAAAGGTTGAATAAATTAATTTTAAAAAAATATTAGGAAACTCTATAAACACATTTTAATTTTATTCAATTTATCATTATTAAACACTTAACCATCGTTCAATAAGTTTCAGTTTACTATTAGGGGTGAATCGGTTGGACTCAAGTTTGGAACGAGAATGTGATTATAGATATTGAAATAAATCCACCGATTCCTTGTCTGATTGTCTAACAACCATATCAAAAATGTCGTTTATTTGGGTTTTTTTTTAAATCAAATATTAAAAATAAACCATTGTACTTTGTCTTTAGTTTATATGAAATATTTAGCACAAATGTTGTAAATTTTGACTTTAGTACGGTGAAGTGACTCATGAACTAATGTCCTCCTGTGTAAGAAAGTTATTCCATCGTTTTATCAGCAACTAATTCCTCACTATGTTTTCCCATTTACAAAATTAAACACTTCAATTGATAACATTGTACCTTTGCTAAAGGGTACACTATTTCTTAACCGTGATTTATATGTTTTCGTCAATCTTTTTGGTCCACTGCTTTCAAGATAAATGACTTGTTTTATTCATGATCAGAAAAGCAAATCAGAGCAATGTTGCCATTATTGAATAGGCAGTGGAAACGCTTTTAAATGTCTTTCTAGATTTATTACATTTCGTATCATTTACATTTCGTACTTGTATCATTTAGGTTGATATATTATGTGTTTCAAATTTCTGTATATGTGCAATAATATAAATATAATGCTTATGTTCGTATTATAGACATAAATTTAAAAACAAGAACTATTTCCTAACATAAAATGAGAAACGTGGGAAATTAAATCACTGAATGAATTTCTACGAGACAACGTTTCAATGAATAACTCAACATATTCAATTTTTATGTGATTATAAACCACAAATTGTCCCTCACCTGAACGAAGAGTAACAAATGTTGTGTATACATAACAATTAATTTGATAACATTTCCTAAAACTATTAGAAAATATAGATATAAGTAAAATAAAAAGTCAAGACAAAATGAGATAACACATTTGATAATCCAGAACTTACGGCCTATACAATAAAAACAATAAAAGTTGTAGAATAATCCAAAAATTCGGATCAATCAGTTAAATATAACCTTTGTAGACCAAGTTAACAACAGTTGAAGGGGAAACACATAAAACATTATCAGCATACATAAATCCTTCTAAAGATAGAATCTATCCGAAATGCGTCATAAAGCACAAATATGAAGACACTTAAGAAAGGCGATTACATAAACTATCCAATAATTTTCATTTTGGGTGTGTTTTTGTGTGCTTTGCTTTTGTGTTAGGACGTGTTAGTAAAATGTCAATTTATTTTGAAAGTAAACGAGTTGTATCCCATCATATTAAACTGAATTGTACAATAAATTTGAGTTATATTTCCATGTTTGTGATAAACACAGCCAAAATGTTATATACCATGTGACCCAAGGCAGTAATAAAAACAAATATACGGTTATAAACAATGCCATAAACTGTGCGATGAAACCGTCACTGTCATAAAGTACGCACACTTTGGTAGAGTTTACGTGTTTCCGTAATAGTAAGGAAAACAATACAGTTTATATCCTCAAGTATCAAGAGCTCAAAATATCTTCAAAAGATATTGATCAAATTGTGTTGCGCAAATACTATTTATAAAATAAATGAAATGACAATATTAAAGTGTAAAACAAATTGGCGGACATCATCGTACTTACCCAACTCCATCATGGAATGTAATACAAAAAGATTCTCTCAATATAATACAAGAAAAATCGTGTCTCGAACCTTTTAGGAAATGTTAAATTGTATTTGTTTATAAAAGGGGGTGAGTCTTATCCAGTAGGATAAATTTGTTTAAAACTAATGTTACACGAGTTTTCTCAACCTAGTATTTATGTATATATCTACTTTCTTGACGTCGCGACGGCTACGCTCTAACTGGCTTCATGAATGTGTATATACTAAAAAGGCTCCATTCGCTTCGCTCGTATCTTAAGTCACAATTTTGCACGACTTTTCTGAACCTCGTAACTGAGTATATAATTAAAGTCCATTTGAACGTAACAGATCTCGTATATATGGATGTATTGAAAGTCTCCATTCGTTTACGCTCGTGTCGGTGTTCGGCCTTGACGGGCCTTTAAGCTCTACTTACATAACCTAACCTAACCTGACCTAACCTAACCTAACCTATTCTAACCTAACCTAACCAAACCTAACCTAACTCGACTCCACTCGCTACGCTCTTGTAGGTAATGGGTCGTCATAACTAGACGAAAATCACATTACCTTGAAAGGTCAAGATTGTAAATTACTTGTTTGATGATAGCTTCGTTATGTCCTCGTAGAGAGGTGGAGTTGGTACCATTACATGCAGAATTAAAGTCTGCAAATTTTTATTTAATGTAATGTGTTTAATAACACAAGTCATGAACAAAAACAAAACGGCTACCTTTTAAAAATTTTCAATTCCATTTATACTAACGAGAGATGGTACTTGGTAGAACTCCGTGTTAAAGGAACACAACAAATACAATATTTCTACAGTTTTTTTTTAGCCTTGTCAACACTCAAAAATTGTAGAATTTTTAATTAAATTGGTTTCATTTTCAACTTAATTTTTCTTATATCCAATAGAGTTCTGTGAATTACATATAGCCTACTAAATATTATGTTACTATCTTTTTTTTTATCCTCTTTACGTTCAGACAGTAAAATCGACGGATGGACACCATGTTGAAAATCACCTTTTCTTTTTGCTAAGACCATGAAACCTGAAGATTAGTCAAAAACGGTAGGTCAATTTTTTTCCTATTACCAACATTTCTCTATAATTTATAAAACGATACTGGATAAAAATGAGGTAAGAAAAAACTCGAACACAAGATCTCAAAAAATTACGTTTATTTAATAAAACGCGTTTCAACGATAAATTCGCCATCCTCAGTGATAGATGAGCTACAATAACAAAACTATAACTCACCCCATTCATAGTTCCTCACCCAGTTATAGTTTTGTTATTGTAGCTCATGCGTCACTGAGGATGACGACTTTATCGTTAAAACGCGATTGATTAAATTAACGTATTTTTTTGTGAGATCTTGAGTTCGAGTTTTTTTCTATTTAATATTATCTCACAAGTCAAGCTCAATATTTACTTAAATATGAATTCGACAACGATATAAGGTGACTGATATTTCATTATTAGATTTCTCTTTTAGTGTAAATGCTGCAGTTTTGAAATATATGCGTTCATTTTGATTTATGGTTTACAAAAATCATACCACAGTTAACAGTACTCATTATATTACAGCAGGTAAAAGCTTTTCAGCCGACCGTGGTCTTTCCTGTCTAGATACTAAAAAGCACTTACTACTTCTTAAACCTAACTGTGGTCGTCTCAAACTCACCAGATCTACAGTCTCCGAGATCTGAAATATCCTTTTATTCCGGTAACACAGCTCCAATACCTCTCACTGATGGAACATCCTGTTAATAAATTACTTGATTTTTCGATCTCCCCACATCTATCGCAATCTATAACCTTTCTTACATATTATTTAAATAAGGAAAAATGCTCTGTCAACAGACATAATACCAACATAATTTCGCACCTCTTTAACGTTATGATTACCTGTTTTCTAGCCTCTTCGATCTCTCTCACCAGACACCTGACCTGTCTAAAATCTGTCCCTACATTCCACCCACTTTCGTGATTTCTATACAAAACCATTATTTAAATAGCTTCCGATAGCGATGTTGATACTCGGGTGAAATAGATACTCGCAATACTCGGCTTCGAATGATTTCATTACTCGTATTATTAGTTCGACATCGAGTATCTGCGCAGAATGATTATGCGCATTATGTGTGTGTATGTTTTATTTCGATCTGTTAGACTGATCCACCAAGTATTTATTTTTTTAAACAATATGTGATTGACACTTGTAATACGTAATTAAATGTTATCCTGTCTCGACACAAATTCAGTAATTAAACGTAAGTACAATTATTACTAACATTAATAATTTAGTTATTATTTAAAATAAGTTAATTTACTATATTTTTTATAAAGATGGTAACCTATAAATATTTATTTAAATATAAGTAATAACAATTAAATAATAATTTAATTTACTTTTTGTTAATGTGGAAATAAATGAATACTATTGTTATTTTAAATTGAACTTTTTACCGAATTTAAATCATTATAACTCAAAATCGTAATGTTTAATTAATGTGTAGTGAAAAATCAGCTTAGAAACTAATGTAACCAAAGTAGAAACACCGAGTATTTTGTTTGGAATTGACACAACACTAACGAATATCGTTGTCTTGCACATTTATTCGGAATCACCGAGTATTTAAATTCGAACTCACGCATCACTAGCTTCCGATACAATCGTCACCTAGATGGTTTTTTTTCTGTCAAACTGAGTTTTACTAATTTTAGGCAACTCGTCTGTTTTATCGGTTATACCTACACCAGTTTGCACTCATTTGTAAGAAAGGTTGCAACTTTATTAGAACCTTCTGTATGTAATATTGATATATTAAAAGTAAGTTTCTCACCTTCAAATGACAGTTTATGAACAAATTAGCGTCCAGAAGAGAAATGTGTAAGTTTGCAACAGCTGAATAATTCAATATCGTCCGGATATTATAAATACTTAAACTGTTATAAAATATAAATGATCAGTGATTTACAAAATTCTTTAACAACAAAAGGTTTAAATATCATAAGAGATCATTAGATATCCTGTACAAGGAAATACAGTTGGGATTAAAATTATATCTTAATACGTAGGATAAGTTTCCACAAATAGTAAGTTAACGTAAGGTAGGTAATTGTATATAATAGTTATGTAATGAGATAAGTTTGGAATATGGAACAGGGTGTTTTCAGTTCTGGTTGTTTGCCAAGTAGTAAATGGGAAATAACCTAGTTTTAAGTTTATCTTGTATTGGGTTCTCTACAACATTCGTGTCAAAAGTATTTCTTTCCTTAGAGGCAATGATAAATTTAAAACAATTCTGCAAAAACCATATAGTAATTAATATTTTGCCACGTTTTGTTATACATCTATATTCTGTAATCACTGTAAAAATTAGGTAAAAAACTTTTAATTTTTTAAATAGTAAGAAGAGTTTTAAATAAGTTATTTTAAATTTTGATGATTTATTCCAGGTTATGTCAATGATTAGAACAGATAACAACAATTAAAATAATTTTAACAACTTGTGAAGGCATTATCACATGGATCTATATATTTGTAACGATTGTTCTAAATTTCCGAGATAGAGAAAAGTAAACGGTTGTTACGGTATACAATAAACTGGGCAGCTTGTAATTACTGCACTGTGTAATTTCTAATTGACGTTTCAATCGATGGAGGGAACGTCTAGAGAGAAAGAGAAGTCTCTGAACTCCCGAGTGTGTGTATCCGGAACATGGAACCGGAAGGCAGATTTCTGTTCACCAAACTTCTTGAACAAAATCACAAGACTCTGTTGGAGGGTGGGTCGATTTAATCGAACAGAAAAATCGATGTTTCTAATTCGGTTATTCTTTCCTCGTCCCATCTCTTTCTTCTCCTAGATCTGTAATTACAAATTAGTTATTAAGACAGAAGTATTTGAAAACCTTAAATAAGTACAGAAAATATAGAAGGCCTGTGATTTACACGGACAAGACTTATGTTCATTATAATTGTTTAATTAGACGCATTTGTATAATGCTTTGTCTGTAGGAGTGTACATCTCCACCAGTCATGTTTCTTCCTGTCGCCTTATTATAGCATAGGTAAATTCTTATGTACTGTAGAACGATTTCACACCATGTCATTGTATTAACACAACATCTGAAGTCATTTAATGTTGAAAACAACATTTGAAAACACGTTCTCCAACGTTATAGCGTGTATGAGAAAGAGAGAGAGTAAGAGAGAGAGAGAGAGAGAGAGAGAGAGAGAGAGAGAGAGAGAGAGAGAGAGAGAGAGAGAGAGAGAGAGAGAGAGCGATCACAGCTACCTTTCCGGGCATACTCACTCGTCCTGTAAAGTACTTCTGGGGATGTTGTCCCTTGTGGGGATATCCCCACAAGGGCAAGCGGCCTAAATCAAGTTTATATGTAATATACATATACTTTTAAGCATATTAGATCGAAAATACAAATATTTTTAAATATCCCCTAAAATAGCTTTTGGGACGACAGCTTTAGTTTTGAAGAGAGGCCACCAGGGCTGCGCTGAACGCAATACTCTCTCCTATAGAAGAGATTCGGTCTTTTGCCCTAAAGGTGACTTATGGGGCTCTTGAGTATGATTGGTCCATTCAAATTCGAGAGAAAAGAGCAAGTTGGTTAATGCCTTTGTGAGGATACCAAAATATTTGTATGTAGACTGCAACAAACGTCACTATGCCTTTGGGGACATTGTTGCCAGATGGAACAGATCCAGTGTTGCCGTCAATTGCACCTTTCATAAACTTGGAGTTCAGTCCGTTTGTCCATTTCAATTTCTTAGATGTGGTTGTATACTTGTTGCTTCTTTGCGTTATTTGAATGTGTGCAATATATTATAAATTACATAAGTTATTCGCCATTCTAAATAATTACTCCATTTAAAGAGTTCTACCTTTTATATGAAATGGAAAAACTATTTATATGTTTTGACTACGTCGAAAAGTGTTTGTATATCAGATATAAATTTGTCTCAGATTTTTAAATAAAATATATCACTAGTTTTAAAGAAGAAAATTATCTTTATTAAAAATTTTGTTACATATTTTATGTATGAATTAATCAATTTCGAATGGTTACGTAGTAATTTATCTAGGAGACCAATTTATATTGGAAACTTTGGTTACAAAATGAAATGAAATAAAAGATGTATTAGTTTTGGGTTTTTGGAATAGTAATATATTACTGTTCATATTCTTCCCAGAAACAATGTACAGTTTTATTAAAAATAATAATTGTTTTAGAGTAAATTCAACAATCAATACATTTTACTTAGTACACCTTATTATAAAATTGCATTAGTTTTAATTCAACCCATCCTACTTTTACTCCTTATTTCTAAACATCCAATGAAAATGAAAATGTATTTCATTTATATTTTTAAATGATATATGAAATGTTTTTTATTCCCAGTTATTCTTCACAAGTGGTAATAGAATGTACAAATTCTCTGATTCAAAAAATGTGATGTATTTTTACTTTATACAATTAAATATTATACAGTTCAATTGGCAATGACAATAGAGGGTTGAGATGTTATTTCAAGGTTTAGAATGGAAAATTTTATAAATATGTTACACAATTATAACATAGGCCTATATCATGTTTATTTATACAAATAAATATAGTCTATAGTTCAATAGTATACTGGATTCTTTTTATTGTTTGTTTTTAGTTATTATGGGGTTGTTATGCAACAAGGCATGGTTAATCATGTATAACTTGTGTTAACAACTGTTGATGGAATTTAATTGTGAATTCAAAAATGTTTTGATATTTCAAATCCGTTCAGTGGTTTTCGAGATACAAATGATTTAATAAAGGCGTGTCATCGCATTTCAATAAAATGCAAACGCTAATGTACACGGGTTTATTAAATTGTGTATATTTTGGGAACCGTTGAACGGATGTTAACTATCTAAAGAAAATTAAATTCACAATTAAATTGTCTATAAATTGGTGTATCAGAATATTACTACAGCGATTAATAAACCAACAAAAATAGCAGTATTGTCCATACTTTTCTATCAGAAATACAGCATACAATAACAGCTGATCAAGTACTAATAAGCGCGTAACGTACTCAACAAAAATTGATATATATTTTTAACCGTTTGATGGATTTTTGTTTTGAAAACATATTTGAATTCACAATAAAATTATCTATAAAATCATCATGAGTAGGCTACTTGTTGTTAGGTTAATTTGTATTAAAAACCACGATGAATTGTATATAATTCCTTTTAAGTATACATTGGCGTAAATTAATTCAAATAGTTAAACTATAATTGTCCGTATAAAATTGACAATTTATAGTACATTTTATGAGGAATCCGAATCCGTTTTAAAAATAACTTCCGATAATTAGTTTTCGATATATAAGCGTTTTTGTACTATCGCCTACCCAATTTTTATACTCTCTGTACGAAAATCAAAACCGAGTACGCGGGTTTACTAAATTGTGTTTATTTCTAGAACCGTGGAACGGATGTTAATTACCTTAAGAAATTGAATTCACAATTAAATTTTCTATAAATTGGTATATCAGAATATTACCACAGAGATTAATAAACGTGTGTAATAAACCAATAAACATAGCAGTATTTAGAAATCGTTTATAATTTTGAGCGATTACTATTAACGTTTATAAATCAAAAAATATTATATATATAATTTAAAACTTTTTTAGGTTTTTTATATAGTCATATAGAATATTTCCTGAAAATTTTAACAAAATCTATAAATAAAAAGACTAGGCCTATACAAGTTATAATTTGACGCTATTTTCAACCAAACCGATAGCTGTAAACTGTTGTAAATTGTTTAATTATAATTATACTATTAGCATAGATCTGATAGTTTATAGAAAATTTAATTGTGAATTCAAATTTTTTTTGATATTTCAAATCCGTTCGGTAGTTTCGAGATACAAATGATTTAATAAAGGCGTGTCATCGCATTTCAATAAAATTCAAACGCTAATGTACACGGGTTTCCTAAATTGTATTTATTTCGAGAACCGTAGAATGGATGTTAATTATCTAAAGAAAATTGAATTCACAATTAAATTTTCTATAAATTGGTAGCCTATATCATATTACTACAGCGATTAATAAACGTATCTAATAAACCAATAATAATAGCAGTATTTAGAAATCGGTTACTATTTTGCTATAAACGTTCATAAATCAAAAAATTATGTACTGTATATAGCATTTTCAAATTTTTGTATGATTTTTATATAGTCATATAGAACATTTCCTGAAAATTTTAACAAAATCTTTATTTAATATAATCTTTATAAAGAAAATTCGTTATCAAACTTCTTAAGAGTTTGAAAAAAATAATAAGTAGCGGTCCTATGATGTGTACAAAACGCCGACCGCAATACAGACCGGTGTCGTATACTGCCAAAAAAACTGTTTTTTTCAGCGCTCGTTGATTCGACAGAAAAACTGTTGCGAGATTCATCTGTCTATGGAAGTAAGGAAGGACAAAATTCTGCTGGAAGGACAAATCTAAAACAAACATCTCTGGTCTGAAATGAATCATAATAGGCCAAAAATAGTCTTTAGATATTATGTAGACGATACTATAGTACTTTTCGATGGCAACAATAGATAATTAAAAACTCTAATTAACTTCGTAAACACAATGCATCCAAAACTCCAATTCACGGTTGAAGTGGAAACAAATAACAATTTAAACTTATTAGACCTATCAATTTCAAAAATAAACAATAGTGTTAAGTTCAAAATCTACAGAAAACCTACCACAACAAACCAGACTATACACGCTTCTTCCCATCATCCATGTAATATAAAAATGGCAGCTTACAATATTTCGTTAACAGGCTAGTCTCAGTACCTCTAGACAAGGAGAAGTATAGACAGGAAGTAAACATAATTAAACCCATCGCAGTATACAATTGGTACAAGAGCTCAGATATCGACCAACTCATCAGGTAACATACAAATAAGAAACCCATTATTAAAAAGAAAAAGCAAACTTACGTCTCCACAGAATATGGATCAGCATTGAGTCATACTCCAAAACGTAGACTGGCTAAAGAGAACGTAACCGTTGCTTTCAATACCTCAAACTAACAATACTATTTTTTAAATAACCCAAAAAAGACATACATAATGACAAACACGATAAGACTGCCATATACAATATCACTTGTTGTACAGTAATGAATGTCCCAATTTTTATATAGGACAGACGGCCCGCTCTTTCAACAAAAGTTTTAAGGAACACTTCCCTAAGAGGACTTCATATACAAACTCTGCTTTTGGTGAACATCTTATCGACAAAAACAATAAATACACAGATATCCAATCTAACATAGAGATATTGCAACAAAAGTTTGGTGTCAATTCCCACGGTACACGGTTACGGCTTGCCAACGACAAAGCAAGTGCCAATTCACTCAAATATCAGCCACAAAAATATTCACGAACTAAATATACCAACAAATAAAATAAATCGTCAATATTATTGAATATATTTGTCCACATTTTCTAAGAATTAAATTAAATTCTTGGTATATTTTCTTTTAAAATTTTTAAAGTTATTACTAGAAACATGTAGTTATAATCACTGATCATACCTGAACAAAGGCTACATAATGAAACAATGGTAGGCCTATCAGTCGTGAAATTAAATTCAAGTTCGGGATGTTCGGGTATTCGGTAACGTACTCAACAAAAATTGATATATATTTTTAACCGTTTGATGGATTTTTGTTTTGAAAAATATTTGAATTCACAATAAAAATATCTATAAAATCTTATGAGTAGGCTTATGAGTAGGTTGTTAGGTTAATTTGTATTAAAAACCATGATGAATTGTATATAATTCGTTTTAAATATACATTGGCGTAAATTAATTCAAAAAGTTAAACTATAATTGTCCGTACATAAAAACATAAAATTGATAATTTATAGTAAATTTTATGAGGAATCCAAATCCGTTTTAAAAAATAACTTCCGATAATTAGTTTTCGATATATAAGCGTTTTTGTACTATCGCGTACTCAATTTGTATACTCTCTGTACGAAAATCATAACAGAGTACTCTGGTTTACTAAATTGTGTTTATTTCGAGAACCGTTGAACGGATGTTAATTATCTAAAGAAAATTGAATTCACAATTCTATACATTTTCTATAAATTGGTATATCAGAATATAACTACAGCGATTAATAAACGTATGTAATAAACCAATAAAAATAGCAGTATTTAGAAATCGTGTACATTTTTGCTATAAACGTTCATAAATCAAAACATTATGTATATATCATTTTCAAATTTTTGTATGATTTTTATATAATCATATAGAACATATCCTGAAAATTTTAACAAAATCTATAAATAAATATCAGACTAGGCCTATACAAGTTATAATTTGACACTATTTTCAACCAGACCGATAGCGATAAATGGTTGTAAATTGTTTAATTATTATTAGTCTAGATCTGATAGTTATAGAAGTCTAGCTTTGATAGTTTATAGAAAATTTAATTTTGAATTCAAAAATGTTTTGTTATTTCAAATCCGTAGTATGGTTTTCGAGATACAAATGATTTAATAAAGGCGTATCATGATTTAATTAAAGTTTACTAAAAGTTTAGGTTTTTTGTTAAAATTTATTTCCATGTTGTTTTGAAGAAATGAGTTTTTTCGTTGTAAAGTAATTAAATTTTATTGTATCTTGATGAAATTTTAACAACATGTACATATATATTTTGTTGTCATAATTATTAAATTTTATTTCATTTTGTTAATTAGTTTCAGAGAAATTATGTTTTTTTTGTTGTAAATCAATAAAATTTTATTATATCTTGATGATCTTGATGATTTTTTCACAAAATGTGTATAAATATATTAGTAAGAAGTGTGTTAAATTTTGTTTAAATCTGATAACTCGTTTAAAAAATATATATCAATATAGACGATGAATTGTATAGTCTCGTAACGTCGAAAATATATTTTCTATTGAAGTAATTAATAGATTTTGAATAAAATTAAACAAATATGATAACAGAGAATATATATGTATATGTTGTGAAAATTTCATCAAGATAAAATAAAATTTAATTACTTTACAATGAAAAATTTAATCTAATTGTATTTTCGAAAGGGTTTTAAAAATTTTGAAATTTTAGGGGGTTTGGGGGTCAAAGTTGTAAAAATCCCCATAAGAAATACATACCGGTAGTATAATATATTTATTTATATATTGTTTTATTTTAGGGCGGTGTGGGGGTATGGGGCGGGGTTTGGATGGGTCAAAGTTACTAAAAATCCCCATAAGAAATACATAGTAAAATATATTTATTGGTATATTTTTTGGTTATTATACATTTAAGTTTGATTTGTCTCTCCATGCAAAGCCGGATCGGGCCAGCTAGTAAACTATATAATATTACTATGGCAGATAATTTTAGGAAAGTAAAAATATCACTTACGTCAGTAAGAAAAGTGTTAGTGGACTTTGGACTCATGAAAAGGACCATCTGTAAGTGGTCTAAACCATAAATTTCTACTTGTTTACAAGTATCTTACATACAAACAACCCGCCGTGTAATAAATAACTTTCTCTGTAGACATATTTTTGAGTTCTAAGTCCAAGCTATTGTAATTTATTCAGATAACACACACCCACTTGAACCCTTCTTGAATAAGAAAAGCAGAGGAACCTTCCAAAGTCCACACATGGTCAACTTCCTATTGTCTGTATGGAATAACCTGTATACCTCGGCTACAAGGGGGTGGCCTGGGTTAAACCCCAGGCCTCGCTTCCGCCTTCAGCTAATTCAATATTGTGTATCATTTATGCATCCCCACTAGGAAATTAACATTCTTTTAATGATCGTAATTTGGAAATTTCCATCAAATATTTGAAAAGTACAGTACATGAAAAAATTAGAAGAATGATACCAAACACGACATAATTTGGTAAAAAAAAAATCATACAATATAGGCGCATCTTGTTTGTGTGCAGTAACAATCGAGTTGGTTTTTGGTAACCATAATAAATTCAATTTTGTCAAAAATGTATACATAACAATATTATTAAATAATACAGTATTTAAATTGATTAGTTATATGTTTTTCAAGCAACGAATGCTTGTAATGCTCCAAGCAAAAAATTATTTGTAATATGTATATTATGAGCATATAACTAGTTGTATTGTGTACATATTAAGCTTATAACTTTGTAAAATACGAGTATTAGTTATATAGCTTAATTGTTATTGTATACCGTTGGTTGTATAAAGTGTATGCGTTTTTAGTATTACATTAAAAAACAAAGTGTTTTCTGGTATTTTGTTAACTAGTTCTCCGACGTTATGCATAATTATAACTTTAACCCGTTTTAACACACAAGTGAGCAATTGTGGTCTGTTTCTTTCAGAAACGTAGCTTATATCACAACGTTGACTTGGATACTTATGTTCGAAAATGAGTGTTAAAATAAAATATTACGTTTAAAAAAACGGCTTGACCGAATTTAATCAATTTTTTTCAGATTATAATTATGTTAATAAGTTTTGATTGGCAATACAATGAAGTCATTTTAATCATAAGCAGTTTCTAGGTATTAGTTTGTGCAAATCAAAGTGCGCATGCCCAGATAAAAATGGACTTGACCAAAGTTGATGAAAACACATACACATATTTTTAAAAATAGTACAAAAATACTGTAACGACATCAAAGTATTTTTTAAAATATGCCTTTTTATTTTCGGATTCATTACAATAATTCCCCTATTGTGGGAAGTTAAATAAATATTATCACTTTACGTAGCAAAACACAAATAAATATACAAAAACTCTCAGGTTTTACTTTCTGACTGACAAAGAAGAAATTGTTTGTACTGTACATGTTTTAAAAGCCATATATTAGTCTATATTCCAAAAAGTAAGTTACATGATAGTCAACATTTTTGATTGTAGGCCTACTATCGTTTTAACTTTTAAGGTAATCCCTTCTTACTTTCGCACTACCCCTTCCAATACTATTTTCCGCAAAATCGGTTATTTCTAAGTGGCTAAGACTTACCCCTACCCTTACACTTCGGAGGTTTTACCCACTCCAACAAAAATTTGGTTAAAATGTATGTTGCTGTCTTCGATTTTCATTATTCATCTAGAACGGGAGAAATATCAAATAATTACAACTTTTATTCAAGATTTAAAATTTAGAATTGAAACCCTATCACTGTCCTTTTTGATCATTATTATGAAAGTGTGAGCAATTAATTCTAAGTGGTCTTAACTAGGGTATGTACAGATACAGGTACCTACTTTGTTATAAACAGTTAATATACTAAGGTTATAATTTTTTTAGAGGAATAACCAACCGTAGAATCAACCTTTCTCAAAATCTTTGTTCTTTTTATCTTTAATTAAGCTCATTGTGAAAGTCTGGTTTAAAAATTTACATTCCTGACATAACCTACAAGAAACAAAATATGGTTGTATTGATTATTATTATTTCGTGAAAACTAGAGTTAAATTTAAATTGCACGTACGCTCTACTATCTAATAGTAATTTACACAAATCTATAATTAACAAAATTAATGCTGAGTTATCAAAGTTCAAGCAACTTTAGTAATCCATGTTTTAATATGTTATTTTTACCCGTTAATTACATTACAAAAGACATAGTTTGCAAAAGATATCATTGAAAAGTGTAAAAAGTAATTACAGCTATTTGAATTAATAAAGTTAGAATATTGTAGGAGTGCAGCAGCATTTAAAGGATATTTAAGAATTTTCCAATTTTCACAGTTCTAGTATATTCACTGCACTGTAAGCATAAAACAATAAAAATTGTTTCTATGTGCTGATGTAATTAATGCAGATGGACATATTCATTTTACATCATTCTCGTATAAGTGTTATTAGGATACTATAGTGTTAATTAAGAAATCATCAAAAACAAAAATATTGAATTTAAAACAATAGATCCTATATGTAATCAGTTAACTGATGTGTTTGTTAAGTAGTAAAATTTATCCAAGTGTTTGCACTTTTATTAGCGTTTTCCATTTATTGCAATTTTTATTAAATATTTTTGGGACCTAACTCATGTAACAAAATATGAAAGCATATATATGTTAATTACATCAAACACATAACAAATAACAACACTTATAAGTATTACACCTACTCTGTAATAAGATATAAAAGGAAATGTGGAACAAACAATGGATTTTCATAAATCACTTGCTTGCATCCTGGGAAAGCTCCTCTCTCACGAAAACATCAACTCCCCTGAAAACGTGTCTCTTATAGCCCTCAAATATAATTATTTGAGTTAATAATTGAAATAAATAGTTCATTAATACTGCTGTTTCAAATCAAGCCGATTTGTAAGAGTATATTCTTTTCTTTGACCAATCCATACATAAATGAATAGGTAGTTATCAAACAAACATTTCATTTCTAAATAACTATTTGACGCTTAGACGATAACTAGAAGATATACTATTTTTTTGGCAAAGTACTAACAAATGAATAAAATTTTATGGCCTAAAATATATCTATAACTATTTTATTATACAACAAAATTACATAATTGCAGATTAAGTCGTAGTGCGCCTAATGTTTAAGTTTTTTTTCTTATTTCTTAAGTGTATTGACAAATCAAACCTAGCATCCTTGTGTATTTACGACCTACCGGTAGCCGACTAAGCCCCTAGTCCCAACTTTTTGTTTGTTAATGGAGGGTAATAAACATGACAGAAATTGTGAGGCAAAGTTAACAGCACTTTGATTTTTTTTTATACAAATTAATTGTCCTTAAAGCTGTTAACAAATTATTTCTAATCTGTTAATTATTTCTTAAAGCCAGTTCTAGTTATTTTTTACGTCCCTAGTAAGTAGGCCTATACTTAAAAGAGTTGATATTGTTTATTTTAATATCAGTTTGTACGAATGTATTATTATTATTTTTGTTAACTTCTTTACTGTATTCCAATTAGACTAATAAAGTCAGAAGAGATAGTTACACGCAGTAAAAAAAAAAAAGTTAGTAACTATGTTTGAATTTACGCAACTAAGTTGTAGGTCCATCTGTAGCCTACCCTACCAGAATAGACGAATAGGGTTAATCGTAAGGTTCTTAATGCTGAACATTTGATTTATATTACCCTTTTGGTTAGTCATAAAATATCTTCAACAAATTAAAAATGGAAGCAAAAATAAAAGTAAATAACGACTTAACGTTCTTATGACCCATTTAAAAAAATGTTTACTACGTTTTTAATAGGAAACCATAAAAATATTACGCTACCGTTTTCGCATCTCGAACTCTGATTGAAATTACAGTAGTCTATTTGTATAGGAATTTCTGTTGTAATTCTAACTTATAATTATTTTTGTATCTATGTTATATTTTTCTGTGTGAAACTTGAGCAGTACTAATAATAAAAGTTACAAGGTATTAATTCATAGACAAAATGTATTTTACCTCAGTTACATTTTGAGAAGTATATGTTTATTTAATTTTCATGTGTCCCGTTGAAAATATAACTTTTTTGGTTGTAGTTTGAATAATATAATGTTCCTGGATGAGAGTGGGAAGTAACAAATCTAATTTAAATGTTCATCCCGATAATTATTAAATGAAATAAATAAAATTGTATGTTCGAGTATCGCGGTGTCTTGATTCATAATTTTAAAATGCTCTAAAATGGTGGTGGTAAAACGAAACACAATAATTACAAAGAATTCACACAAACATTGTTAGTGAGTTTTTCAGGATTATTTTCATTTAACATTCATTTGAAGCTTCCTTGTATCAACCAGGCGTTTTTGTTATACATTATTAGTTTTGTTTCCGAAGTAATAATTTAAAACTTGACTTATCAAAAAGTTTGTAAATTTGTTAGTAGTCCTACTGTTATTTTCATTTACTACAATTTACTTTATAAATTACAATTTATTTAAAAAATATGAAACATAAATTAATTTAATCAATCACTAACGAATAACAACAAATATAAACATAATGACATGCAATAAGATGTAAACGTGGGACAAATAATACATCCCCGTAAATCACTCTCTCACATCCTCGCAAAGCTTCTCTCTAACAAAATAATCATATCCCCAGAAAAGCTTGTCTCTTACATGCCCACAAGTTTCTGTCTCTCGTAACCGTTACATCCCCACAAAACACATATTTTTTTCAAAAATCAAAATCAAAATTTTCGAGAGATAACGTATTAGGAGTAATACTTATTTATTAAGCAATACATTTTTTAAAAATCAGACTTCTACCTTTTATATTTACCGAGATCCCACAAGGTATCTCCAGGACGTATATCCCCAGAAGGGTACATGCGATGGACAGAGAGAGAGAGAGAGAGAGAGAGAGAGAGAGAGAGAGAGAGAGAGAGAGAGAGAGAGAGAGAGAGAGAGAGAGAGAGAGAGAGAATGAGCTACCTTTCCGGGCATATTCACTCGTCCTGTAAAGTACATCTGGGGATGTTGTCCCTTGTGGGGATATCCCCACAAAGGCAAGCGGATTAAATCAACTTTATATGTAATAGACATATACTTTTAAGCATATTAGGTCGAAAATAAAAATATTTTTAAACATCCCCTAAAATAGCTTTTGGGACGACAGCTTTAGTTTTGAAGAGGAGGCCACCAGGGCTGCGCTGAACGCAATACTCTCTCCTATAGAAGAGATTCGGGCTTTTGCCCTAAAGGTGACTTATGGGGCTCTTGAGTATGATTGGTCCATTCAAATTAGAAAGAAAAGAGCAAGTTGGTTAATGCCTTTGTGAGGATACCATAATATTTGTATGTAGACTGCAACATAAACGTCACTATGCCTTTGGGGACATTGTTGCCAGACTTTCCTAAACTTCAGTTCAGTCCGTTTGTCTATTTCAATTTCTTAGATGTGGTTGTATACTTGTTGCTTCTTTGCGTTATTTGAATGTGTGCAATATATTATAAATTACATAAGTTATTCGCCAATCTAAATAATTACGTCATATAAAGAGTTCTTCCTTTTAAATGAAATGGAAAAACTATTTATCTGTTTACGTCGAAAAGTGTTTGTATATCAGATATAAATTTGTCAGATTGTTAAATAATATATATCACTAGTTTTAAAGAAGAAAATTATCTTCATTAAAGGTTTTGTTACATATTTTATGTATGAATTAATCAATTACGAATGGTTACGTAGTAATTTATCTAGGAGACCAATTTATAATGAAAACTTTGGTTATAAACTGAAATGAAACGAAAGATGTATTACAATTCCATAATATGGAATTGTTTTGGGTTTTTGGAATAGTGATACATTACTGTTCATATTCTTCCCAGAAATAATGTACAGTTTTATTAAAAATAATAATTCTTTTAGAGTAAATTCAACAATCATTACATTTTACTTAGTACAACTTATTATAAAATTGCATTAGTTTGAATTCAACCCATCCTACTTTTACTCCTTATTTCTAAACATCCAATGAAAATGAAAATGTATTTCATTTATATTTTTAAATGATATATGAAATGTTTTTTATTCCCAGTTATTCTTCGCAAGTGGTAATAGAATGTACAAATTCTGTGATTCAAAAAATGTGATTTTATAAATATGTTACACAAATATAACACATATCATGTTTATATATGTTTATTTATACAAATAAATATAGCCTATAGTACCCCAAAACCAAATAAATCAAAATATAAACTAATCGTCACTTAAAATTTCAATTAGTGGTCAATTTAAAAAAATGAGTAAGAACCATGGACGACGCCCATGAAAAAATAGTTTTAAATTTCAATAAGGGTCAAAACTTGCTTCGCTTGTACCATAAACACGTCCTCAACGTAAACCGTATTTGTTAACATCAAAGTTTTAATGATTGAGGTCAAAGTCAACTTTTGATTTTTGCCAAACTGTTTTAACATAAAAATCATAAATTCTATTAGGTAATATTGATAATATAAGATTAAATTGCAACAATTAAAAATATCATATTGTTAACCATTACTATAACTACCGAATTTACTTAATCGCAATTTACTATTGTTAGAACTGATTCTAAATCCAACACTCACACGCTTTACATCCTCCTCAGGAGGCTGGCTGAAAGACTTACATTTGCAACATTATGGGTTGTGAACACTTGATGTTAGTGAGGGTAAGTGGATGCCACCATATATCGTCGGATGCCCGCGTATAATGATACAAATACCAGGGTATTTGTAGCCGCTTTCAGTCTTTATATAGGGCATATATTTATCGAAATGATAGGTTTTTTTTTAACATTTAAATCCAGATTCCTATTTTAAAACAGGAACTGGTGTGCATCGCATCTCTTTATTCCGTGTTATTTCTAATCTAATTTTTTTTTTTTTTATAACCGTTTATATTCCGATTCATTAGATGGAAAATGATGCACACGCGATTAGTTTCTACCGCGTTAATTCATTTTAAATTAGGTTCTTTAGTTTTTATTTTTTTTACAGGCGTTTATATTCCAATGCGCAAATTATGCAACCAGGGTTGCATCCGCGATTAGGGTCTACCGCGGTAATTGTTTTTTATTATTTTTTTTTATATTGTTATGACCGGCCGTGATAATCAAAATTTTTATACTGTAGGTCGATATGTCAGGTCGGACAACCACGGGGGTTGACAACCGCGTAATATATGGTGGTATCCACATTCCCTTAGCTAAATAATGGTGGGACCGACCTATACACATACATACACTCACATACACACACAACAGACACTCTAATAAGAGTGGGTCTTTCAGTTGGTACACACAAGACTGAAATAAAACAACTTTCACAATCTGGTCTTTGTGTTTTATTTATGATTCTTAAGTTAGACGTAAGATAAATTTATATATTAAAATGAATGTACTGCAGTGATATATAGATTGTATAATATTTATAATGTTGTAAACTTCCAAATATTGTAAATGCAATTGAAAAATAAATGTCTTTTTAAAATGTAACCAGACTTATTTCTGAAAATTTTACTCTGGCATTTCATGCCAAAATATTAACTTGATAACTATCTAAGGTGTTGCTTGTATGAAAAAGGATATTTATAATATACAAAATTAATATTCAAAGTAACAAATTATATATTACAGAAATCACAACCGCGTAATATATGGTGGTATCCACATTTCCTTAGCTAACTAATGGTGGGACCGACCTATACACATACACTCACATACACAACACACAACAGACACTCTAATAAGAGTGGGTCTTTCAGTTGGTACACACAAGACTGAAATTAAACAACTTTCACAATCTGGTCTTTGTGTTTTATTTATTATTCTTAAGTTAGACGTAAGATAAATTTATATATTAAAATGAATGTACTGCAGTGATAGATAGATTGTATAATATTTTATAATGTTGTAAACTTCCAAATATTGTAAATACAATTGAAAAATAAATGTCTTTTTAAAATGTAACCAGACTTATTTCTGAAAATTTTACTCTGGCATTTCATGCCAAAATATTAACTTGATAAGTATCTAAGGTGTTGCTTGTATGAAAAAATATATTTATAATATACAAAATTAATATTCAAAGCAACAAATTATATATTACAGAAATAGACAAATCATTACGAGGTTATTCTTAAACCAATAAAATTGCAGACTTTACGATATTGTTGTGTAAAAGCTACCACAGCTGTCTTGGTTTTCTACTCTGACGTGCAATTTGTTGCGTCCAGTTGGTATGCACTGTTTTGTCTGCAAAATAAACTTTAGTATAAAACAGAATGCGTTTAAATTGGTAATTGTGTAAGACACCCTTAGACCTTGAATACTACGGTTGGGAAAAAAAAGTTGAACACTACACGAACAAAAAGTGTAGATCCAGTTAGAATGCCTCGGGATTGCCACAACCAGTACTCTCTATGAGTCTTTGAGAAGGGAAGTATTAATTTCAAACATGCTTAAGGGACCGATCTTTCTAAATCCTGCACAAGACGAGTTTTCATTCGGATAATGTGTGATCAATAAAGCACTGAATTTTGTTTTCCTTGGAAAAACTTTAGAACATCGCCTTATAAAAAAAGGGAAGAAAAAATTAAGACCCCCCCCCCAGCCTTCGAGTAGGCCTACTCGTAGCGTTAGGCTTGACATGGTTAGAGACCTCTGAAGGAAAGAGAGATCCAACCCGACATGAAAAAAGTGAACACCAAGCAGGGCTCTTTCGGGATTGCCACGTACACACATACATATCTGGCAATAATAATGATGCCTCAGCATTCGACCCAATTTTGGGGACATGTAAGGTACATTACACCCTAATACCAATGTACATTAATAGTTTTATGTACCACTTTTTAGGATTTGTACACTCACAAATTTTTTAAACATCCATGTAGGAAAATAAATTATGACGCTTATTTACAGGACATTGTAGTCACTATAGCTCTCAGATATCAGTGAGTATATCACAGCTCAAATTTATGTTCCATTGAATTTGTCCTACTAAAATTATAAATTTTGACATCCCACAAGCAGGTTATTATGAGGT
>OY740774.1:71168635-71408635 GCA_963513935.1 Aphrophora alni | reverse complement strand
TGAGAATCAATACTGACAAACAAAATGTTATTTATAACAATATAAATGATGTTTAGTATACAGTACGATCCGTAATGGACAGTATTGATAGCTTCATTACTTTATGTCTAAACATAAAGTACAAACGTATACTAACATTTCTAATATTTTTACGAAATTTGGAAATATATTTTGTTTTATTTATAATAAGAATTTGGTTCTATTGTTTGTAATTTTGTTTACATATAATTAAAAAATGTATTTTTCTTTATTACTAAGTTTTCCCTTTCTATTTTTACAATACATTTTGAATGGCGTTTATCTAAATACAACCAAATTGTCTTCTGTTGTGTCATAAACTCGCATGGAACATGAATTATATTTGATTAAAATTCAGTTTGTTGATATTCAATTTTATCATTAATCTTCACAATTTATCAAAACGGTTTACCTATTTTGGTTTTTTTACAAAAACCATTCAGGCGCTCATTTGGTTTAATCGCGTGTTTATCTCAAAAGTTACACTGCTACGTGCCAGGTTGATGGTATTGCATTTTTCTATGACTTACCTCCATTTTCTTCTTAATTAGTCCTTAATTAAGCATAAGGTAAAAAGATATATTCCCATAAGAAGAATTCACCGGCATTTTTGTGGTGATGGCTACCAATAAGTTTTGACTACATCGTTAGAGGCTACATTTTGTAGCAAAATGTGATCAAAAATGTTAATTTCCATTTTAGTAAACTAAGAATTTCTATCTGATTTCAATTATCTTGAAGGGATATGTCAAAAGTTGTCTCTCTACAAAATTTCATCAAAATAGTTCAACTAGTTTGGATTGTATAACATTTTACTGAAGACAGCATTAGACAAAAGTTATTCCCGAAATTACTCTTTTGGGCTGATGGGATGTCAATACATTCAACATTTTATCAAAAAATCCTAAACAGTTTCGTTTTATAATATTTTTACCGCAATTTGAATACATATTGTGTATTCTTTACAGTATTTTCTGTAAACGTTAGTGTAATAAGTTTCTTTCATTTCTTACATTATAAAACCAAAATAAAAATTCCAATCAATAATTGTACCTGGTATAAACCAATTTACACACAAAATTGAAATCCAAGAACAATGAAAACATCTCAACAAAAATTTAATAATCTCTAAAATATGAAAATTGTTTTCTTTTGCGTCTGTAAAAAACATCAAGTTTTATATGATTTCGATTTGAATATTTTGAAACGCTGAGGTTGTCCTGTCTCGTTATCTTATATTCTCTTGAATAACTGCTTGAATAGGACTTTTCAGTAATTTAGACTTGTCAAGTTAAGCGGATAAAATAAGTGAGTCCATTCTCCTGTGTTAACAGTTTGGAACTCTGGAACAATTCAGCGAGGAACAAACGAATGTGGTAGAGATATCAAACTTTGATTTTATCGTCACGCATATAGGCAGTATAGAGAAAACAATAATAAGTTCTATACTGATGTAAAAATTAAATGTATAACTGATATAATATTGTATTAGTAACTTGGAATAACGTAGGGCATTTATTAACTTCTCATAATTTAGTAAGTTGTCAAATAGGTTTTGATCACCACTCTCCTCTCTCATTCTGTATAAATACGGGGCTTGACACCGTACTTTATACAGAATTATAAAATTTTAAAGTATAATTATTTATAAATTATACTTTATATATGTATTGTTGTTGTGAACATGGATAGCTGTGGATGCCACCTACCCATGCACCAAGTCATATAGCTGTAATCGTATTGAATAAGACTGTTGGCGATTGGAAGGTAATATTTATTAAACATTTAATTTATAAGTTGTTAAAAATTGGTAA
Organism: Aphrophora alni; assembly: GCA_963513935.1. Taxonomy (NCBI): domain Eukaryota; kingdom Metazoa; phylum Arthropoda; class Insecta; order Hemiptera; family Aphrophoridae; genus Aphrophora; species Aphrophora alni. The sequence continues at coordinate 71,406,803 of OY740774.1, read as the reverse complement.
CTTTGTATTTTATAAGAAATTATTTTCTTTAAATAAAAAATACACGGGATAAAACTCAGTGATAAATAAAATAACGATTTGTCTTCAAGTAAAATAAAGACATTCTTGGAAAGAAGGCGCCCAACTTTTTGGATATTATTGGATTTGAGAGAAACTTAGTGTAACATTTGTAACGTTTATATGCTTGGGAATGAATAAATTATTGTATTACTGAAGCCATCCTTCTGTGTTAAATGTGTTTGGAACTCAAGTGTGAAATCACTTTTAAAACAATCTAGGAACGAACGAATGAATGTGGTTGATGCATAGATCTGTGTTTTTACTTTAGCACATGAACTTGGTAGACACAAAGATAAGTGGTTGGTCGAAAATCGTCGATGAGTTAAGATTAAGTTAAGTTAGATTGCAGTAAATAAATATTCTAAGTCCATTCAATAGACACCAGAGCATAAACAATTAATTAATACCACAGACTAAAAAAGTTTGGTAAATGCTTGACTTACACCCTTTTAATGCGTTTCAAATGACCAACAAGTATATAAGCCAAGGTTGGTAGGAAATCCAGATTAGGCTCAGCAAGGAATAATCGACGGTCACTTGTCAGAGGCTAGAGTTGACACGGGGTTATCGAGTGGTCAGTCGATGAACGGGGAGATTGGACCCAGGTAGAAACTCTGGTGGACTGGAAAACGTGGCCAGGTTTCTGTGACGAATCAAACTGTTTAATGAAAAGGATCACGAAATATCAGTATAAAGAAAGTGATTAAACCTCATGAGTAAAGACATTTAATAAAACTTTCATTTTAAATTTTAATAATCTCTTTTAATAGTTGCGATAGGTCTGGATTGAAGGCTTTAAATATTTAATTGATGAATTATCTTACGATTAAAAGTTTATGAATGTCACTATATTGAGTGTAATAAATATATACATGTTTTAAGTGTATAAATAGTTAATGTAATGAATGGAGAATAACTGAAACGTGTCAACAAACGTAAGATGAACGAAGCTGGGAAAGGCGGAACAATGTACTCGTTTTAAATATAAAATTCCTAGCGTAGATAAAAATGATTTACAAAATTACCAATTAAAAGTTTGTCATGTGATTGAAAATTAGAATATCTTAAAAATGACTGATATTTATATAAATTTAAATATTTAAAACAAAACCAATGTGTCAGACTATAAGTGTATAAGTTGTTGGCAAATATTGAGAGGAGCCCCGACAGGTTTATATCATTACTTAGAGCTTTCATTTTAGAAGTAGTCTGCAATCATCGAAATGTAAAGATAAGCTCATATAATAGGCGACAATTAGTTCCTATTGAAAAACATTTTAACTGTCATTTGTAGAAAACTCTAATTTTAAATTGACAATATTTCCAAAGGTTATTTATATAAATAGGAGAGAAAATATGATTTTCTGTAGAAGTACTTAAAAACATCCAATCTTCATAATACTTTTCTTATTTATACGAATTTTAAAATGAAGTTTTCATCAAAATTGAGTGTTATGGGACTAAAATTAAAAGTAAGATTGCCAAAAATAAGCTTAACTGGGCGATGTAAATTGCTTTGTGTGTTTTAACCCTATGGCTGCGCGCAAATCTTAAATCATGTATTAAATCTTATAAGACAAACGGAACTTTGGACGACGCCCAATAAACGTCAAAGACACAATTCTAAATGGAGTTTAATCTAGTTACAAGACTGTTGGAAATTTATTCTATTTCTGTATATGTTTTTTTGAGCTAAAAGGTTTGAATTTTATAACTATCCACCTATTATTAAGTTCTGTTATGTACGTAAAAGTAGATTTTTTTTTAACCTTAGTCCTGCCAATTAAATTTAATTAAATGTCAGGCAGTTTTTGATGTTATATAAATATAATTTAATATACATTGAAAAATATTAAATACAAGTTAATATGTCAGACTACGACGGTTATTCGCATTCGAGGAGGATGTACTATCTTTCTGTCAGTGCCTGGACTATGGAGTCCTTAGTTATGAATCTCGTATGTATTGCGATTGAGCTATCTGTCCCACAAGCAAAAGGCGACTGGATATCTTGCCATATAAGAATGCATTTTGGCATATTGATTCCTCGCTGAAGTTTTCTTTTAACATCTAACAGCAAGGACGCTGACAGCTAGCTCTTCATTGTTGGTGACTACCCAATCTACTGCTTCTATCAATAATAAAAGAAAGAGGAATTCTTCCTGGCAAGAAACGGGTTCATCTAAGCTACGGAAATATTTTTCTTTGTCGTTTAGAGACGAAACATTTCTCGGTCATCAATTTCATTAACACAAAATAAACAACAAAAGTGCATAAAATAAACACCACTATCACTCAGATACTGTAACAAAGTCGAAAGAGAACAAGAATTGGTTAAAAGAGACCTATTACAAAATATTAAAGAGAGTGATCCAACCCAATACTATATAAATAAAGGTGTATATCCAGCTAGGGTAATTCGGGATACCACACCCGTTCCACACATTAAGGGTGTAAAAATAACTCCTGAGGGGGTGCCGAAGTAAGATGCCATCGAAAAATCTAGAATATCTAAAGACTTGCTTTTCATGGTATCCGTAGAAACAGTGGCCGGTCTTCAACGACAAGCATATTAAAGATATCTGGCGTCTCGTTACTATTTAAGGCATCACTGTTGGTGATTACACACCACCTAGAAATATGCCGTACTTTGGCGAGGAAGTCAACCATAAGAAATGGAAGGATCTTTGGAAGAAGGGAAGATGACGAGACAAGCAGCGAAATTGGCTGAAACAGTGGCTCCAGTTGCTCCAGAAACCAACAGTTTTATTTTTATAATTTTTTTTATTGTATTACATTTAAATTATTTAAACCAGATTAAATCTAAATTTATGAATTAAAGCTCATAAGCACAATGTAATCATTTTTGCTTCATATTGCACCCTGAAAAAAATTAATATTTTGTAATAAAATTATGTATAAAATACAAGATCTAAGACGCCTTTAAAAGTGGATTAAAATATCAAACTAAAATTTTTAATTGGAAAATACACTGTTAATTTCTATAACAACCTCTACTTGTTGACAGAATTTTGTCACACTCTTTAGATAGAGAGCGTAAACACAGTTTGCTTCATCTGTCTATTTATAACATAAACTAAGTTATATGACCGTTTCCAGACTTTCGTGACACCTCGTACATTATAAATTAATTATTACCTACGTACACTAAATATGTTTGCACTTTCTCAAATAACAATATCTCCTCCTACTCCTACTTGTAAAACTGTCGACCGCTAAATATTATTCATTAAAATTATTTAAAAAGACTGTCAACGTCTGAGGGTGTTCTAAGCAGAAAACGTTTTCCTTAATATAGCTGTCCTCCCTGTGGCAGCAAAGCAAACGACTTTTAAATTTTATAAGAAGGAAACTTTTATATAATTGGACATTTCATTTGTATTGAGTTAGGGAGAGAAAAGAATAAAGAGATCTTCCCAATTTTTTTTTTTGAAAAATGAAAATTTTATTTATTTGACCCTCTTTTATACATAATTTTAACAGGAAAAAATTGACAATCTTATATGCTTAATAATAAAATAGACAACTGTTCACGTTATAAAATGTAATACGTATAAAATTGAAACTAAAACATAAAACAGGTTCATAATTTATTATTTTCAAACATATTCTATACTTTTTCCAACATATAATAATTCAAATTAAACAAAAACCTCCCTACATAACCGTTTTATAAAAAAAGTAAGAAAAGTGTACAAAACAAATCCTAACCACTCGAATACACTCAAATGGCGTCAGGGTTAGATGAAAACAAGAGTTGATCAAAAGAGACCTGATAAAGATGCAAGAGAGAATTCTAACAGTGACATGAAAAAGTGTGAAATGCAGCATTTAAGAGCCACGCCCGTAGCCTACCTGGGCTATGTTATAAACTAAACTTAGAGTAATAGCCTAACAAAGGGTGTAGATACAATTAGAGTTCCTCAGAAACATTTAGAACTAGTAACCTAACAAATGGTTTACATGCTCGCTCAGAAATACTTTGAACTAGTAACCAAAAAAAGAAGTAGATACAATTAGATTCCCACACAAATACATAGATATAGTAGCTTAACAAAGGGGGTAGGTAAAATTAGAGTCACTCAGAAATATTTAGGATTAGTAACCTAACAAAGGGTGTAGATATATTTAAAGTCCCTCAGAAAATACTAAGAGCTAGTGGCCTTACAAAGGGTGTAGATACAATTGGAGTTCCTCAGAAACATTTAGAACTGGTAGCCAAACAAATGGTTTCCATACCATTATATTCCCCCAGAAATACCACGTCCGTACTCACTATTATTGAGCCTCGAGGGAGGTATATTAAAAACTCAAAATTAGTAGCCCAATACAGCTCGAGCTGTAAAACCAATACTAAAACTATATATTAACGTGAACAGAAAAACCACAAGTTAACAAAACTAACTTCACCCTAACACAAAACTTCAAGTTGTACATACACGCACCAACTGTATTGTAAGTCAAAGAATAACCAAATCAAAAGAAGTATTACTTTGAAGTTTACTAGAACATCCAGAATAATTGTGTTAAACCAATATTTGCTCAAAAGGCCAAGAGAAACCTAAAACCAATCTATTTTTGAATCATAAGAATTTATTTTCTCAAAAATTCAGTATGGTACCTTACTCACTAGACACTATATAGACTGCTCAATTCTTGTCTTAACTTTTTACAACCATCCCTTAACATCGGTTTTTTTTAAGAACACAGAGTATACCTTTTATCTTATCTATTTTTACATATTGCTATATAAAATTTAAGAAGAATTAGTACTTTAATGTGTTTTATTTGACTCACTCTGGAATGTTAATAGATAATATTGTAACACTGGTTTCTTTCTAAAGCAGCTTTAATGACACCTTTCTGTATCGTTAGAGAAAGTTTCAATTTTTAGTCATGTAAAACCTACCTCATGCTCATATTTGAATGACATTAATAACTGCCATAAAAATGTAACGCAATAAAACAATTAAGTTTTATTAATTTCTCTAGCCACTTTATTATGTTTAAGCATAAAATATAAGTTAATTTACAATTTCTTAGACGTTTGTTTCAATTCAAATTTTGATTCCAAAAGAAATTAAGAGTTTCTTGCTGAGTGTTAAAAACAATTTTGCAACATGTAGCCTAGTTTAAGACAGATTTGAAGTGTTTTGCTGAGTGTTAAAAACAATTTTGTTTTGTTTACCACAGATTTGAAGTTTTTTTATGTATATATTATTGCAACTCTACGTTTAAAACTTAATTTAAAGTGACTATCATTTTCAGTATTATAGGAATCTATTATGTTTATCTCGCATTATTCGACTGCTGTAGAGTTCCGTTTCGACGTGTAGTCGGAATATTCCGGTCGTCAACGAATGTTTACAGTGACATTGACATTGAGGTGATCCATTGTTTTACGAAACAAAGACATCTGACATACATTGTTTCTTATAATTGTAAAGTCTAGCTCTTTGTGGCGCCGTCATAGTGCAAGTCGCAAATGAATGCGTTTCTAATAACTGTAGTACATGGTACAAAAGAATGAGTTTCTAATCAATACCAAGCTATAAGATAGACTTCAAGAATGAGACTAACAAATAAGATTATACTATTTGTAACTAAATTCATTTTAATAAAGAATAAATGATACATAAACGTTGAATAAACGTTCTCACATGCACCCACAAAACCTAATATTAAAAATCATCGTCAAAAGAGTTTCTCCACTGCTTATATGTTAGAAATAAACAAAAGTTTAGTATTTCAATTTCCTATGCATTTGTTATGGGACTTTTCACCACTTTTGACTTCCTTCGGTAGTTTGTGCGACCCTCCCAATTAGAGTATCGTAGTTTTTGACATTTCATACTGGGTTCACTTGATTCTACTTGCATCCCAAATTCAAAAATGTAAATTTTTATAATACAGTGTTTTTCCACGTATTTCTTAATGGAGATGCATTGATGTAGAAGGATCCCTTTTTTAAATTGTTGTGCATTTATTATTATTTTTAATACGATTTTGTTTTTAAACAGCCTGAAACTTATTTAATATATTTGATCTAAGCCTAAATATTATTTGATTGAAATAAAGTTATAATTGGTTTGTGTCGTTAATCTGCAGAATTCACCAAAATGTAAACGAAGTCAGTAAAACCGATTTTGAGAAATTACGTAATAACTCACGGAGTAGCATTTTTGGAGAAATGGAGAGTAATACATTTTGATTGAAACATTTTAGAATTGTTTGATTAAAACCAACATAGCCGATATTGAGAAAATCAGAATTGTGTACTATTGTCTTATGAACGGTAATGGGAAAAAGAAACTTCCCAAGATATGAAATCTGTTCACTAGTTTGGCTACACAGACACCAGACATACTCAGAAAGATATTTCGGTGAAGAGTCGAAACGATTTAGCTTGTTTTATCACATAACTTTCGCTCTACTTCCCGATATGTGAAAAATAAAAGGTAACTTGATGGTGTGTGCCATTTTCTCTCTTGACCAAATCGTGTTCTTTTTAGACACTGACGCTATTAGGGTATTATTTTGTATTCATTTTTGACGTAAGATAATGACCTAGACGTTTTTGAAACCAAACGACAAGAAAAAATGGAGTATTGACTTTTCTTACGCAAAGCCAATTTGTGTGAACACTAAAGCCAAACTGACCACAGTAGAATATTTTTAATTGCTTCAGGTTTGTTTGTTTTATATGTTTTAAATTTAAGAAATCTTTATTTATACTACGTTCATTTGATAAATGAAAATTTTTTAACCTTTATTTTTATTAAAGTTTTGTCCTAAAGTAACAATTTAATAAACTGTTGCTATACCGTATATACTTACTGGCTCTCATGTCTATATATTATTATAACAACATTTCCTAATATTTCCCTCCGACTAACTTCATTAAGGGTTTAACAGCCCCTAGTCTAAAGCAAGAATTATGACCAATGTTTTATATGGCTTCGCAGTAATCTGTTATATTTGGTTGTTGACCGAAGTTTATTTACAAGTTGAAAAGTACAGAATATGTAGACATCTGTTTCTAACAATGGTTTGAATATAAATAATCTATCAAAGAGAAAAAGAATGGATAATAAGAAATGTTTAAGATTAATTTATTTAAGTAGTTTGATTATTGTTTAAATATTTAAAAATAAATCAAATTTAAAATACTTTCCAAAATATTTCACACTAGTGTCGATTAGTTTTAACGGTTGAATTTATATTGAAATAGCCTCAGGAAAACCACCATGTGATACAATAATATGAGTTTCAATATGTGGGTTGAAAGGTTGAAGTATTGTGGGTTCAAGTTCAGGATATGCTAAGGTGAAATACTGTCCTTGAAGTTACTACAAATAGGCAGTTAGATTGCACACTAGATCGAGTTCCAACCATACCATGGAGATGGGGAATGTATTTAAGATTTAAAATCAGTATCTTAACCTGTCTTAAACTGGAGCAGAGCAACTTTCAGTTAATATATATTGAATCCTTGACCGTCGTCATTGAATCGCTATATACACATAGGCTTACTTGATATTTTGTAATGATTATATCAGAATAATTTTGTTTAAAGGGGGTATAAAATAATAGGAATGTAGGGACAACAGAAATTATATGTTACTGTGGTTATATTTTGTGGGTCTAGTTGGTTAACCTAACCTCAAACTGATTTTATAGTTGTTCTAATGAATTAACTGTTATTAAATTTAAAAATTGGGTTGCTATGGTATCGAACGTTGAAGTTATTTAAATTCTTAAGTAACATAGCATTGATTTTACTCCCTGTAGGGTTATTGTATTTGAAATATGTTAATCAATCACATTCGGCTCAAAAATTTAAAATTCGCCTTCGTCAAAACCAACACATTGTTCAGTTCTAATTATATGTAAAAAAAAGTGGTGATAGATCCAATAGTTTTCAATATATTGCCTACGTTTCAATATATTTTCAACTCTCTGGCAAGAGAGCGCAGCTGATAGGCCGAATCAGCTGATAAAGTGTATATTATTGGTTGCTATGGTAATTAATTATACTATGGAAATAACTGTTATAAAGACTTATTTTGAAATTATTTAAATAATTACAATTGAAGTGGCTTTGAAACATTTCAATTAATGGAAAATATATTTCAATGATTAATGATGCGGCCGTATTCTAATATAATTGAAATAATGTTATAATAGACGACATTAAAAATATTCTCCCTTATATTCCTGAATTGTTCTGTCCTTTCGACTTCCCAGCTTAACACTAATATAAGCCATAGTATAAATTTAATACCAAAGCATACCGACTTTTGCTACCATCTAGAAGAATTGGAAATAAAGTTATATTATAGGACACCTTCTCAATTTCACTACATGTCTGTGTGAATCGTGGTCTAATGTTTATTTAAACCAAAAATATATTTAGAAATAACGTCCAAACGGAGACAAAATGAAAAGTTTAGCTCTTTAGATTTATAATATAACTTCTCATTTAATGTTGTTTAAAGTCGAAAAACCTTAGGTTATCATTGCTTTATAAAAAAAAGAAGAAACGTGCTTATAATAGAGACCCCTAAGCCTCGAATACTCTGATTAGGTCAGGGTCTGAAAAGAACAAACGTTAGTCAAGAGAGACCAGATAGGAATGATAAAAGACAGTGATCTAATCCAAGACTAAATAAAAAAGAAGTTGAGATAGTTAGGTTGAATCTAATTGACGTTTTCCCATTGATGACGTTTAATGGAGATGCGAAAAGAAACTTAAATTAAACATAAACATATTTATTTTATTCATGGGTGGTTTAAACAAGGTTGTGGCGATCGTCTTTATGGTCAGAGGTTGCTTCCATGAGACTACGTTGATTTTTAAGGGGTGGAAGGACAAGGGGTAAGTTCACAATTTTAATCAAGCAAGTGAGAGATAAGTCATGTTAAAGACTCAATTTTTGAGGGACAAGATAAATGACACAAAGCACTTTTACCACTAAAAATAAACTGATAGTGATTAGTGTGATTGTATTGAGAGAGAATGCATCTTCTCACCTTCACTTTATTATCATTTGATAATTTTCTTAGGTGAGAGCGTTAATTAGTCCTAATTACCCATCAGAGTGTGAGGATATCTCAAAATATGATGTTTTGTAATGTGATTCCACAAGAGACAAATTACACTTTTTGAAAATATTTGCCATCATCCAAACCAAAATGACGATGAAGAAATTTATTGTATCTTGAATTTTGTTTTTAAAATTGCTTATTTTACCTCAAATCAAATGTTCATATAATTTGTCTTCTCTCATCAAGCACTTTACAATAATATATCACATAACTATATGTCCTACATGAAATGTTTAACTTATCTCCTGACCCCCCCACCGATAAAACAAAATTTGTAAACCGTGGATCGAACCATTCCGTCAATACAAAAAAGATGACCGCAAATCGTGTTTAGCAACCATAATAAATAAAAAAAAGTTAAAGTGGTGTACAAGCCACTCTCTATATACCTAATGTGTTCCAAAAGTTCGTAAACCTAACTTCGGTTAAATTATAAATAATGAGATGAAAGAAATTTTGTTCAGACTGTATTTACGTTCTGTAACATTACAACAATATTAATTATAATGAGATTTCTATAACCATCTGTTATACATTTATTATTATTTTATTATGTGGATTTATAGACATATTTTTTTTCAAAACGGATGCGCGTTTAATTATTGTTAGCCCAGCAATTAAATCTTATAAACATTTAAAATTAACATTTGACACATTTCTCAGACTTCTTATTATTTAAGAATAAGTTTTGAAAACCACAGCTGTTGACAAACGTCATTCATTATTTTCTTAATATTCAAGTTTGTAACGTTTCTCCCCCCCCCCTTCCTTCTTAATACCACCTGCAGAAGACAGTAAACTTTTAAAGTTTGTTTATTTCAACTTTATTATATGTTGTAAATCACAATTAAAAGTTTTCAATTGCTTTTTTTATATCGGCTCGATTTGCGACCAGTGATGTTATGAATATTGTCGTAGTACAAAATGAGGTACTTTGTAAGAAGGAAGTAGCGATATTCTGCGGCCAATCAGACCGGAATATACTGGAACCAAATTTTAACAGAATCTGACTGTAGTCACGATTTGCAAATCTTTCTACATGGACGGACACAGACAGAGGCTCAGACACACAGACATACAAACAGGTATATATATAATATATAGTTATTTTTGTTTTAAATAACGGTCGAGACTACAATCATGTTCGACTCGTCGTTTACAGATAAATATGTGGTGGGGTCCATGACAAATGTTTGATTTTCCTAAACTTGAATAGAAAAATGTATTCCATTTAAAATACAAAATAGACAACGCATCCATAGTGTTCATTTTAATGTTAATTACTTATTTCATTTATTATTAGTTTCTTCACATTGTGTTTACATCATTTTACAAAACTAGTCAGCATACAGTACCACCTAAACAAATTTAATTTGTTTATTAGGAGTCAGCTCCTAATCAACAATTTAAATTACCATTTGACACATTTCTCAAACTTCTTACTTTTGAGTTTTAAACTTCGTCTGTTGTGAGAACTTATTCGTTATTTTCTTAATATTCAAATTTGTGAAAATCCCTCCCATTGATAACAACTGCAGAAAACAAAAAAACACATCTAGTTTGTTTCCTCCAAGTAAATTGTATTCCATAATTTTATAAAATTAACATTAAAAGCTATAAATGTAGCATTTAATGTTTATGAAATAACACTTATGTTAGAAACTACTGTTATATATAACATTTGTTTTATACCATCAGAAACTCAATTATTGTTGCAATCCCAAGGCACCACAACTGGATCTACGCCTTTTTTAATCTACTCTTGGATTATATCCTTCTCTTTCATTTTGCCTTTTAGGTCTTTCTAAACCAAATCTTGCTCACTTCTGACTATGACGTTATTATAGTACTAGACGACTAGTGGTCTTTATTTGATGGGCTTTTCTTCTTTTTTTTAACCGATTCTGGCCGAGAAGTTTTTCTTCTAGAAACAAAAGTAAATGTTCTAAACATTCCACACGATTGTTACTAACATAAATAGAAGAGGGACCTTTTACAACGAAAGTGTGAGACAGTTTTATGGCAGTTTGATATTACACAGTTTGTGTTCAAAATTTAATCACTGTTTCATAATTTTGTAATATAGGTATTGATTAGGAATTGAAATAAATTAAAAAAGTTAATGGCGATAAAACAGAGACTCCATTGTTTTTTGTTATTTTTTATTTTCAAACTTATATAAAAAGTAAAGACACTTAATTATGAAAGGTTCAAGGAACGTCATCGTATCTCAAATCTCGTCTCCGTAAATAAGTCTGCTGACTGAAGAGCCAATTTATTTTGAAGAATCCTGTTTCCTTTTCAAATCAACTTTTACTTTTATAAATAAGGAAAAAAGTTGCGAGTTTTGTGAAAGATTTCTATGGGTTGAACAATCAATGTTAAGGAGGGGGAGCTTTACAAATTAAGAAATTGACGAATGACGTTTTGCACACAAGCTGCTGATTTTCAAAGCTTTTCTTTAATAATCATAAGTCTGAAATATGTGCTAAACACCAATGTTCATAACGTGACACTTAATATTGCTTCGTTCTAAATAATTAGATTAATCTCGTATGACCATGTAGCATTCATAAAATAAATCTGCATTTTGTTATCGGCAGTCCACTCGCCGTGCCTCTTATCTTCCGTCTCTATCTAAGTACAGAGTACAACGGCTGGTTAGCGAGCCGATCTAAAACCTTTATCTAGTCTACCGGTAGTCACTCACAATGCCTGACCTTTTCTTTACATCGTACGTTAGATATAATAATCTCTCTTGATTCTCAAAATCCTGCTTCAGTCTTCAACGATGCTTAATCTACAGTTTCTGTGCGTTTTAGTCTATAATGTTAATTAAATTTTTTTTTTACGGCACAAGCTCACGTGATCTGCGACAGGATTTTCCAGGTACTGAACCTTACAGATTTTATCATACTTTAAATTTTTGTTAATGTTTTAAAACAATTTATTAATTATCATGTATTTTTAAAATATGTATTTCATGTTTTATTTAATATTCAATGTTCTTTTGAAACTCAATGATTATAAAAATTTACTTTTCTTAAAACATACTTTACAAAATCTTGTAAAGGCACATTTTGAGTTTGGAACAATTATGTGAAATAAGTGCAAACTAATGTTGAACTTTGAATGATCGAAATATCTCATTGTACATGTCAAATATAAAACAATTGAAGAAATCTGTTCTAAATCAGAAAATTTCGTTTTGCAGACTTTTGCAAATCTTTGCAAGTCTTATACAAGCTTTGTTTCAAACAAAATTAAATATATATAAATAGATTTATAATCATCTAAGAAGCTTTTAAGTACAATCTTAACGAATTTCTGTTATACAATCAATTTTCTTTGATTTTGACAAATAACCAGATATTTTCTTTAATAATGAACATTAATGCTAAAACATGTCCGATTTTGTACAGACACTAAAAAACATGTTTTTGCTATAGCTAATATGCTGGTAGAAGAAACACAGCGAAAGATCTAGACATGTTTCGTCCTGTTAACAAAACACGTTTTATCCAACTTAGCTTCAGTTTCATGTGCACAAAAGTGATGTAAAAAAAAAAAAAAGAAAAAAACTAACTTTATTGAACTTTAATTAAACTCATATTGTATATGTGCCTAAAATTTATTTCAGCGAATATGTTTTCTTAAAACATTCTTTTAGATGTAGACTTGTGTAATTAATTATAAAATATATAAAAATTATTGGGTGGAGCCTGCATGCAAACTTTCGGTCCCAACAACCTCCCAGAGGTTAGTTTCTAAATTAAAACAATTGACGTCAATTAATAAAACTTAATACTGTATTCAAAATTTTCTTTTTAAAATAAACTTCTCTTTTTTATAATAAATTCTTTATCTAAAATATATATATATATTTATTGGCCAATATAGCATTTAAGAAATTTATAAAATAAGTAATATTATGTAACTGTTTTAGAAAGCTATCATTTCATAAAGTTAAAAGGGGGGGAAATAAAAATCAGTATCTTTTCATCTTTTTATTTTTGTAATTTTTACATTTAAGGGCATATAATCTTTTTTTTTGGATTAATTATAATCCTGTTAATTGTTAAGCTGTGCTCTTTGTCTTTGTTAAATTTTGTAACTATAAAATATATAAACTAAAAGAAGGGGGGGATAAATTTTCAGAATCTATTGATTAATTTTTTTATTTAAATTATAATATTTTGTATTAAGGGCGTATAACTTTTTATTAATTATAATATTTTTAATCATAAGCTGTTTATGATAATTTTGTCTCAGGATGTATTTCTCAGTTGTAAATGATAAAATCTGAAACGTCGAAATTTCTTTTTTACAATAAACTTGAGCCTTGTTAATCACTAAATTTGTTTTTGTCTTTTTTAATTTTTTTTTTTTTTTTAATTTCTAAACATTGTTACCATTTTGGTTCCGCCTTTCTTAAATTTAAGTCCCCTGGTAACATGTTTCTGGTAGCAGAGCGTGGTTGATTCTAGATTGTAGTGTGGTTAAATTAAATTATAGAGTTGTTAATTTAAATTCTGGAACCGTAGTTAATTTTCAAAATTTTGCATTGGAACCATCTAAATTTAAATTCAAAATTTTCTTTGTTAAACAAGGCTCATTTTTATGTTTTGCAGCTTTTTCAAATACTGCACAACTGTTGCTGATGAAATTTTTTTTTATTTAGTTTAAATATTTAAATCTCTATAAATCTATAGTCTCTTTTTTTATTATTTATTTATTTTTATAAACACTTACACAAAAACTTCTAAACCAATTTCGATAAAATTTTTTTTTTATTATTATTTTGTCTGCTTAAATATTTTTTTTTATATATATATATTTACATACACTGCACACTAGTCATTCACTGAATTTGATCCAGACAGCGGGCTCATTCGGGAATCCAAAAAAATTTAAATAAATAATAAAATCCAAAAATAGTTAAAAACAAAAAAAAAACAAAAAAAATTCAAAATCTCCTTCAAAAAATTTTCTCGAGTTTTCTTTTGCTTGTCTGTATTAATTCATACTTACACACACACACACATATACACAACAACTACACTACATATAATTCTTGAGTCATTCTCTGGCTCTTTCATTTTTTGCATCATCTTAAAAGAAATTTTTTTTAAATTACTTGGTTTATTTTTTTATCTATTATTATCAGCAACAGTTAAAATGGCAGTGGATTTGCTGCGATTAGTGGACCCGTTAAAGAACACGGAGCTTGCTTTTGAATTTTTTTTTTGTTTTTGTCATCTTGAAGGAAAATTATTTTTATTTAATTTTTTTTTAATTTTATCATCATGGCGGTGGACTGGTTGATGCAGATGGTGGCATTTGTTTAATAGTAAATTGAAATGTTGAACACCTTTTAATAATATATCTTTGTGTGCTAAATTTTCTTTTCCAAATTATAGGGGCCCAGTTTTTGTATGTAGGACAACATGGTTGGCCTGTTTGTCTATTCTTTAAATTATTCGGTTGTTCGTCTTTTATTATTAGCAGGTCAACATGTTGTTTCCTTATTTAGTTTGTTTAGGGTTGAGAAAACCGGAGTTTGTTTTTTTGTCATGGGTCACCTTTTATATACATTCATCTTGGTACCATCTCTTTTGCTACACCTTTTTTTTTTTTACACTTCTTTCTTTTGTACATTTTTTTTTAACACTTAAAAATTTTGATGAAATTTTTTTTTTTACACCTTTTTTGATTAATTTAAATTCCTTTTTGGGGCACATGATTAAAGATACACATATAAGACCTTAAGTCAACTACAAGCCCTGCTTTGCGCAGCAGAAAATTTTTTGACTCCCCAACGTTTCATACTGCTTCTTTGTTTATTTTTCAAATGGATTATTTGTTTAGACCCTTCAAAATTCTTTTTTCTCACGGAAATTGTTAAGAGCCGTGAATAGTTTAAATTTCTCTTCGTATGGGAGAAGAGGAATTTAAAAAATAACGACGCTGAGCATGATCTGACCTAATTGGCTTCAGGAGTTTTTCATTTATTTTTATTTATTTTTATAATTTAATGTTAAGGTCGGCTCAGAGGATACTCCCCCCCGTCTGAGTCCGACCTTTCCTGCAATGCCATGTGCCATGCACATTCCCTCCCCTGGTCCCCGGAGTGGTCACCTCCTCTTGGCTTCCCGAGGTGCCACTCCACCCCTTTTCCCCACGTACCTTAGAGTACAAAGTCAGTTCATGCACAGCAATGTCGACCTTTGCGTCATCCTTCAGCTCTTTCTGTCGGGGGCTTGTCCCAATGATAGGTGGGAAGAGCTGAGACGCTGTAGAAATTTCAAAATTTAATAAGTAAGTGCCGAAGGAGGCTACACCCTAGAGTGGTGATTATAAAAGCATTATGAAGCGTTGTTTCTATCAGGTGCCCCTGATTTCAAAATTTTGTAGGAGGCCCTTCTGGCCCCTTCTTTAGAATCTTTTGGAGGCCCCTCTGGCCCTTTGCCCCTTTTTCAAAATTTTGCGGGAGGCCCTTCTGACCTCTTTTCTGACTCCACCCTAACTCCGTCTTTCGGGGGGGGGAGAGCTGTAGCATTCATAAAATAAATCTGCATTTTGTTATCGGCAGTCCACTCGCCGTGCCTCTTATCTTCCGTCTCTATCTAAGTACAGAGTACAACGGCTGGTTAGCGAGCCGATCTAAAACCTTTATCTAGTCTACCGGTAGTCACTCACAATGCCTGACCTTTTCTTTACATCGTACGTTAGATATAATAATCTCTCTTGATTCTCAAAATCCTGCTTCAGTCTTCAACGATGCTTAATCTACAGTTTCTGTGCGTTTTAGTCTATAATGTTAATTAAATTTTTTTTTTACGGCACAAGCTCACGTGATCTGCGACAGGATTTTCCAGGTACTGAACCTTACAGATTTTATCATACTTTAAATTTTTGTTAATGTTTTAAAACAATTTATTAATTATCATGTATTTTTAAAATATGTATTTCATGTTTTATTTAATATTCAATGTTCTTTTGAAACTCAATGATTATAAAAATTTACTTTTCTTAAAACATACTTTACAAAATCTTGTAAAGGCACATTTTGAGTTTGGAACAATTATGTGAAATAAGTGCAAACTAATGTTGAACTTTGAATGATCGAAATATCTCATTGTACATGTCAAATATAAAACAATTGAAGAAATCTGTTCTAAATCAGAAAATTTCGTTTTGCAGACTTTTGCAAATCTTTGCAAGTCTTATACAAGCTTTGTTTCAAACAAAATTAAATATATATAAATAGATTTATAATCATCTAAGAAGCTTTTAAGTACAATCTTAACGAATTTCTGTTATACAATCAATTTTCTTTGATTTTGACAAATAACCAGATATTTTCTTTAATAATGAACATTAATGCTAAAACATGTCCGATTTTGTACAGACACTAAAAAACATGTTTTTGCTATAGCTAATATGCTGGTAGAAGAAACACAGCGAAAGATCTAGACATGTTTCGTCCTGTTAACAAAACACGTTTTATCCAACTTAGCTTCAGTTTCATGTGCACAAAAGTGATGTAAAAAAAAAAAAAAAAGAAAAAAACTAACTTTATTGAACTTTAATTAAACTCATATTGTATATGTGCCTAAAATTTATTTCAGCGAATATGTTTTCTTAAAACATTCTTTTAGATGTAGACTTGTGTAATTAATTATAAAATATATAAAAATTATTGGGTGGAGCCTGCATGCAAACTTTCGGTCCCAACAACCTCCCAGAGGTTAGTTTCTAAATTAAAACAATTGACGTCAATTAATAAAACTTAATACTGTATTCAAAATTTTCTTTTTAAAATAAACTTCTCTTTTTTATAATAAATTCTTTATCTAAAATATATATATATATTTATTGGCCAATATAGCATTTAAGAAATTTATAAAATAAGTAATATTATGTAACTGTTTTAGAAAGCTATCATTTCATAAAGTTAAAAGGGGGGGAAATAAAAATCAGTATCTTTTCATCTTTTTATTTTTGTAATTTTTACATTTAAGGGCATATAATCTTTTTTTTTGGATTAATTATAATCCTGTTAATTGTTAAGCTGTGCTCTTTGTCTTTGTTAAATTTTGTAACTATAAAATATATAAACTAAAAGAAGGGGGGGATAAATTTTCAGAATCTATTGATTAATTTTTTTATTTAAATTATAATATTTTGTATTAAGGGCGTATAACTTTTTATTAATTATAATATTTTTAATCATAAGCTGTTTATGATAATTTTGTCTCAGGATGTATTTCTCAGTTGTAAATGATAAAATCTGAAACGTCGAAATTTCTTTTTTACAATAAACTTGAGCCTTGTTAATCACTAAATTTGTTTTTGTCTTTTTTAATTTTTTTTTTTTTTTAATTTCTAAACATTGTTACCATTTTGGTTCCGCCTTTCTTAAATTTAAGTCCCCTGGTAACAACCATTCTTAAAAATGAATAAAGTTGTAAATAAAATAAAACATTGGTAGCCTAACCTAGACAAACAGTGCAAAAACATTCGAAAATTACGTCACTCATTTAGGTCGTTGTCAATCAAAAAGTGAGAATGAAATATGGACACCACTTTTGAAAAACTACTTACACTTTTAAAATAAGTACCTAAACATGCTTCCAGTGTTTCATAAACAAGTTTTCAGCGTCTAATAACGAAGGTCACGATTTATTTATGTTTCGCCAGTTATTCCGTAATGTTAACTACTCTCAAATTTTGATTAATAAATCAAATTAATAAAACGTTCCGAGATATGTAAAATATGTTCATAAACCAAATTCGATTAAAATCCGTCCACACGTTTGGGCTGTACATACGACAAACGACAGATGGACATCAATCCAAAAACCGCTATTTCGTACTTAGGTTACCTCAAAACGGATATATCCACAAAAAACTCTATATTGACTTTTTGAACCATTACATAGATTACTACGCGTATTTGGCAAAATGTAAATTTACATACTTACAACGATGGCAGTCAATTTATTTTGATTGGTTCCATTTATGTATTTTTATTATGTTTTGATTTCATACCTTGCTCAGACTGCACAACTGTGTTGTATTCTAGTTACAAATAAATAGTATATTTTCAAACTGCGCTCAGTAGAAGAAATCAGTTAGTCGCAGGGTGACCATGGGTCAACCAAGCTAAAATACTTTCACTTTAAGTTAATAAATTTTAAAATAAGAAAATATTTCATCCTCATATCCTCATGAGAAACTTTGATTAAATTCTATCTCGTATTTACAAATAATTCAAATTCTCCATAGAAATAGTGGGATGATTTAATGAGATTTTATTATCTGTATGTGTTTATTCCAATTATTGTGTTATCATTTTAAGCAACATTTATCAATACTAAGAGCACTAATTTAAAGTTACCAATAAAACACTTCCTTCTTAATTGTAGATTAATTAATTTGTTTAACGATTTATTTGATCACGATAAATTAGACTTATGTCTAATATGTTTTTAAATCATTTATATAAATCCGATATCTAATTCGAACACACCCCTTAACAGGTAAAGTCGTTTGTTGAACACGTTTTAATCAAAAACTTTACAACTGATTTTGATAAAATGGTGATTTATCTTAAATCGGGTAGACACTGAATATGGATTTATGAAAGTAACAAATGAAATAAATGTCCCCAGATATTATCAAAATATACACACATACTAAATTTGATTCAAATCTATCCTCACATTTAGCTGACAGGCAAAAGTCCAAAAACCACATTTTTAACTAGGGGAATCTTAAACTTTAATTGTTTGTAAATCACATACTTTTTCTATTCTGCGTTTATGATAGAAAGTAAAATCCCAATCGAATTAGTACGAGATGTATTAAAGTCTTTCAGTAAAAACTAAAATGTTTTAAGTTACTAGATCAGTCGGTAATTAATATTTCTGTGATGAACTTTTATAGGACAGATGTGGCGCCAATTGTATGTTTACAGTCTCTAATTGTATCTTTTTAATTTCATGGAACAAAGACTGTGGATTTTGTTTAATCTGATTGCAAAGCATCGTATCATCATGACTTCTGCAAATTTTATAATTTTTGTTTTGAAGGTAGTTCAGAATTGTCACATACGAAATGTACTGGCTCTATCAATTTTGTTTGGTGAAATATGAAGTATAAGGAACGAATTGATGGTGCTAAAAAGTAAATGACAATGAATTAAATTTGATTTTTGAGTTGACTTTAATAAATTAGGTATTTATTAACAGTTCCGTGGACTATTTTTATTATCTCACATATAGAGAAAATTATGAGATTGGTGAAAATATATATATATATATCAATTTTCTGCTGGT
Source organism: Aphrophora alni (assembly GCA_963513935.1). Classification (NCBI taxonomy): domain Eukaryota; kingdom Metazoa; phylum Arthropoda; class Insecta; order Hemiptera; family Aphrophoridae; genus Aphrophora; species Aphrophora alni. The sequence continues at coordinate 71,387,271 of OY740774.1, read as the reverse complement.
AAATATATTTTGAGATTCTCCGAGTTCAAAAAGTTGTTTTGGGAATGATGACTGTCTGACTGGTGTTTGTCCCTGTACCGTGCTCTAAAGAACAAACGTGTGGACTGATTTCGATAAAATTTAATATGTGATTATATTTTGTCCATATCTTGGATTATTTTTTTCATTTTTATTAAACCTATAAAATATGGGTAGCTAGTAAAAGGAAAAAAAAGCTTTAGATCAAATTTTAGTGAATTGTAGTTTCTAAGTACACAAACAAAATCTATTAGTTACAATCTCTCCAGAAATGCAGCATTGTGAGTTATAGATAAACAAATGAAGGGTCAGGGGGGGAAACGATGAGAGTCAAATAATTACCAATATTGAGATATTAATGTCAACTTGTAGCTTAGACACAATAGTAAACTACTATGGCATTGGATTAGGGGAAAACGATGGGAGTCAAGAGATATTTAATGGGTAAGAATACATGTAAGGGGGGAAATGATGATGGTCAGTTGCCACAGAGGAAACAATGATGAGAGTCAGTTTACAGCTGTTCTTTTCCTTTGCTGTTGGTCACATGGTTTGGTGTTGTTTATGTGCTTTTGCTTTGAGGTTAAGTCTGGTTTAATGAGCTGTGCGTGCGTGTTATTGTGAATGTGGTTGTTGTGTTAATGTTTTAATATACACAATTATCATTGTGCCAGTGTTATACTAGTTATGGAGTTAATAGGGGAAACAGAGCAAGTGCCGAAAAAGAAGCCTAAGTTAGGTAGGCTTTCAGAGGTAAAGAAAAAGATCTTAATAAAAATCTGTCATAGGGCTATTATAAAAAACGTAACCTATCAAAATCGTCTCAGATCTCGTTTAAATGAACATTGATAGCCTAAACACGCGTAGAAACATCAATACAAAATATTTCGGTTCAGGAATAATTGGAAAACAACTAAAATGAATGTGTATCACAAACAATAAACCCTCGATTTTAAGCAAAGTCGATTACGGGTTTAGGGCACAAGTGTAACAAGTTTAAGAACTATTTAAATAGTAAAAGATATTTATTTCAGTCATGGTTCATTTTCACTTTTTGACTTTTTCACATTAAACAAACATGCTTGCCGATGAATAGCTTTTTTTTGTTTTTATTGGGTTTGGGAGATACGTGAGTGAGAAAGTTTGTGCAATTGTATCGCAATATTTCTTAGATAATTCTTGAAACGACATTTGTTGGTGACGACGACCAATACTTTTTGAAAAAAAATAATAACCTATGTTTTAGCAAAATTTTATGAACATCTTTTGAGAAAATCGGATTTTAAAGTTTTTATCTTTTGGTAGAAACCTCCAAATTTTGAATTATAAAAATAAACAAATCAAAATTTAACAAACTAAATTTTATGAAATTTCTTTGTGTGGTAGGATACTCAACTCATGACAAACAGACAGGATTCTATTAAAAAAAAAACACTCCAACAAAATGGGTTATGTCAGTAAGAATAACATTTCAGAATCTTAACGTGGATACTTCACTCACTTCTTAAGAATAAACCGAGATAATTTCTCTACAAAATCCCCTTTAAGTTAGATTCAAAGGGAAATAAATCCTTGAACAATTCTTGTAATTAACACATTCAAGTGATGACGACCTCTTTCCACAACTATGTCAGCAGAACTAATTTGTAATTCCACCGCGCATTAAATATCTAGTATTCAAAACAAGTGTTGCATTCGTGACTTAATTAAATATAAAATGATTGGTTACATCTCCTACTATACAAATCTATTAAATGTGATCATCTTGATGGAAACGATGTTACCATATCTCATGAAGTCTAACTCGATCTTATTAATACAGGGTGTTTCAAAATAGGTGCCCAGGACATCAACATAAAGAAAAACATTCTTATAAAACACTCCGTTATCCATCTGTTGATCATTTTGTATGTTTTCGAAAATAATTTTAGAAATTGTTAAGATTTCAAGATGAAATTTGTTTTCGACATTTTTAATGAAACTTTTTAACCCTATACAAAGAATTTAAAGTTTATCTTATATATTTTTGAAAAAGCAAAAATTTATAATATAAACTTTTGATTCTTGGTCTACTGGTAAAACGTAGTATGGACAATAAATAAATATACATACCAAATTTCTGTTTGAAATATATATAAATATTAATTTTTTTAACACCAAATGGCAGGATAACAAAGCGTTTTGGGAAAATGTTTATAGGAACATCTGTCTTTGTCTTCCTGACATTAGAACAGTAGTATTTGAAACACCCTGTATATACATACAAATATTACAATATCCACAAGGTAGGAATGTGTGTGTGTGGTGGAGAGGAAAAGAGAGGCCCTCACACTTTGTTTGTTGCGTTTACTTTCAGCGCTACAACTCCAATAAAAAAATATAGACCTTAAATGCTTCTGTGTAAACGCGTACCCTATTTTCGTTTCTTTTATCGGTGTAAATAAGTATAAAACGTTTACAAAAGTCTGTCATGAAGTTGTAACTTTAAGAATTAAATGTAACTAAGCAGTAATTTGTGTACCTAGTTTTCTTGGAATGGGTTGTACCGTCAAGTCAGACTAGGGAAGCAAGTAGACAGGAGGACACGCCCCTTACACCAGACACACTCCTAGTCTGAGGCTACTGTACACAGTATACGAAGTATTGGTTAAGTTTGGTAAATGTCGATTTCCGTTTTTATTGATTTTCAGGAATCCGAAAAAGTGATTTACCACATGTCGTCCGTCTGTCGTCCTCGTTGTTGTGGTTTTTGTGTTCGCATTATGTATGTGTCTATGTCTGTGTCTGTCTATGTATTTAGAAGATCTACAGATCGTAATTATAGTCAGGTTCTGTTAAAATTTGTTTCCAAAATATCCCGTTCTGATTGGCTGTGTGAACAGATTTTCCCCATTTCCTTCTTACGAAGTACCTCATTTTGTACTACGACAATATTCATGACATCACTGGTCGCCAATCGAGCGGATATAAAAACAGCAATTGAAAACTTTTAATTATAATTTCCAAAATATAATAAAGTTAGAATAAACAAACTTTAAAAGTTTACTGTCTTCTGTAGGTGGTATAAAAAGGGAACAGGGGGGGGGGTTGAAACGCTACAAACCTGAATATTAAGACAATGATAAATGGCGTTAGTCAAACAGCTGTGGTTTTCAAAACTTATTCTTAAATAATAGGAAGTCAGAGAAATGTGTCAAATGGTAATTTTAATCTTAATAAGATTTAGTTGCTGGGCTACGAATAATTAAACTAAACTTGCTGGTTTTGGGTAAAAGTTTTGCATATTCGTTTTGAAAAATTATGTCTATAAATCCTCAAAATGAAATAATAATAAATGTGTAACAGATGGTTTGAGAAATCTCATTGTAATAAATATTGTTGTACCGTAATGTTACAGAACGTAAATACAGTCCGAACAACATTTTTCTTTCCTCTCTTTATTTATGATTTAACCGAAGTTAGGTTCCCGAACTTTTGGAACACATTGTGTATATAGAGAGTGGCTTGTACACCACTTTAACTTTTTTGTTTATTTTGGTTGATAAACACAGTTTACGGTCATTTTTTTTGTATTAACAGAATGCTTACATCCAGGGTTTACAAATTTAGTTTTAGGGGTGGGAGGTAAGTTAAAAATTTCATGTAGGACATATAGTTATATTATATATGATATAAAGAGCTTACCGAGAGAAGACAAATTATATCAACATTTAATTTGAGTTTAAATAAGCAACTATAAAAACAATATTCATGAAAATAAAAATTAACATGTAATGTAGAAGAAACGATTTTGATTTTTTTTAAATATAACCTATTGCAACTTTTTTATTTATTGGAATAGCTAAACACAGATTACGGTAATATTTGTGTAGTGAGTGAATGCATCAATCCTCATTTTATAATTTTTGTTTTAAGGGTGGGAGGGCCAGAAGTAAGTTAAAAATTGCATGGAGGACATATAGTTATATGATATATTATAAAGGGCTTGATGAAAGAAGACAAATTATTATAGGAACATTTAATTTTAGTGAGAAAAAGCAATTATAAAAACAATATTCATGACAATAAAAATAACATGTAATGTAGAAGGAACGATTTTTTAAATTTTTTTAAAGTATAAACTATTACAATAATTTTCTTCATCATCATTTAGATTTAGATGATGGGAATTAATTTCAAAAAATGTAATTTCTTGTCTCATGAGGTCTCATGTAACAAAAAAAAATCATATTTTAAGACATCCTCTGAGGAGTAAAAAACTCAAAATTAGGAGTTATTGAGCTAGTCTCTCTAACCTAAGAAAATCCTCAAATGATAATAAAGTTTAGGTGAGAAGATGCAATCTCTCCTAATTCAATCACACTAAACCTTATCAATTTATTTTTAGTGGTAAAAAAGTTTTTGTGTCATTTATCTTCAGCCATTGAATCTTTTAAATAATTTTGAACTTACCCCTTGTCCTTCCACCCTTAAAATTCAACTTAGTTTCATGGAAGCAACCTCTGACTATAAAGAGGATCGTCGCAACCTTGTTTAGCTATGTTAAGTATTAAACCCCCCATGAATAAATATGTTTTTTTTTTTATTCTAGGTTTCTTTTCGCCCACCCTTAATCTTAAGGACAATGCATCTCCAGTAAACTACATGAATGGGAAAACGGATGTTATATAATTATCAGTAGCAACATGTAACATGATAAACTTTGCTACAATCAAGTAAAATGCTAAAGGCAACATCATTGTCTCGATAAGTATCGCCAAATCAATTAAACAGTATTACAACAAATCAAAGCCAGAGTGTTGTTGCAATTTGAAGTACTGTTTTATTTGTTTTATTTGAAACATACTAACAAAATTTACCTGTAACTTGAACACAATTCTTAAAAGTAAAAGTTTGGTTAATCGAACGCGTTTCAAAGATAATGTCTCTATCTAGTGTCAGCCAAAATATAAAAATATAGTCGTCAATATGTATTTAAAATACTAACAAATGACATTCCTTTACAACATATGATACGTAATACTATAACACAATAATAGCTGTTTCGGTATATCTTATACAATCATCAGATGACAATCACACTTACACACAATGAACATTAATATTGTATCTAGTGTGTTGGTGATTATCATAATACCATGAGACTTGTTTTAATATATTGGATATCAACTTACGTCAAGCAATCGTTATCTGGGAGGATCTTTTATTTTGTCACAACAGCTGTTTCGATATATCTTATACCATCATTAGATGACGATCACAATTAGACACAATGAACATTAATATTGTAACTTGTGTGTTGGTGATTATCATAATACCATGAGACTTGTTTTAATATATTGGATATCAACTTACGTCAAGCAATCGTTATCTGGGAGGATCTTTTATTTTGTCACAACAGCTGTTTCGGTATATCTTATACCATCATTAGATGACAATCACAATTAGACACAATGAACATTAATATTGTAACTTGTGTGTTGGTGATTATCATAATACCATGAGACTTGTTTTAATATATTGGATATCAACTTACGTCAAGCAATCGTTATCTGGGAGGATCTTTTATTTTGTCACAACAGCTGTTTCGATATATCTTATACCATCATTAGATGACAATCACAATTAGACACAATGAACATTAATATTGTAACTTGTGTGTTGGTGATTATCATAATACCATGAGACTTGTTTTATTATATTGGATATCAACTTACGTCAAGCAATCGTTATCTAGGAGGTTCTTTTATTTTGTCACAACAGCTGTTTCGATATATCTTATACCATCATTAGATGACAATCACAATTAGACACAATGAACATTAATATTGTAACTTGTGTGTTGGTGATTATCATAATACCATGAGACTTGTTTTAATATATTGGATATCAACTTACGTCAAGCAATCGTTATCTAGGAGGTTCTTTTATTTTGTCACAACAGCTGTTTCGATATATCTTATACCATCATTAGATGACGATCACAATTAGACACAATGAACATTAATATTGTAACTTGTGTGTTGGTGATTATCATAATACCATGAGACTTGTTTTAATATATTGGATATCAACTTACGTCAAGCAATCGTTATCTGGGAGGATCTTTTATTTTGTCACAACAGCTGTTTCGATATATCTTATACCATCATTAGATGACAATCACAATTAGACACAATGAACATTAATATTGTAACTTGTGTGTTGGTGATTATCATAATACCATGAGACTTGTTTTAATATATTGGATATCAACTTACGTCAAGCAATCGTTATCTAGGAGGTTCTTTTATTTTGTCACAACAGCTGTTTCGAAATATCTTATACCATCATCAGATGACGATCACAATTAGACACAATGAACATTAATATTGTAACTTGTGTGTTGGTGATTATCATAATACCATGAGACTTGTTTTAATATATTGGATATCAACTTACGTCAAGCAATCGTTATCTGGGAGGTTCTTTTATTTTGTCACAACAGCTGTTTCGATATATCTTATACCATCATTAGATGACGATCACAATTAGACACAATGAACATTAATATTGTAACTTGTGTGTTGGTGATTATCATAATACCATGAGACTTGTTTTAATATATTGGATATCAACTTACGTCAAGCAATCGTTATCTAGGAGGTTCTTTTATTTTGTCACAACAGCTGTTTCGATATATCTTATACCATCATTAGATGACAATCACAATTAGACACAATGAACATTAATATTGTAACTTGTGTGTTGGTGATTATCATAATACCATGAGACTTGTTTTAATATATTGGATATCAACTTACGTCAAGCAATCGTTATTTAGGAGGTTCTTTTATTTTGTCACAACAGCTGTTTCGATATATCTTATACCATCATTAGATGACGATCACAATTAGACACAATGAACATTAATATTGTAACTTGTGTGTTGGTGATTATCATAATACCATGAGACTTGTTTTAATATATTGGATATCAACTTACGTCAAGCAATCGTTATCTAGGAGGTTCTTTTATTTTGTCACAACAGCTGTTTCGATATATCTTATACCATCATTAGATGACGATCACAATTAGACACAATGAACATTAATATTGTAACTTGTGTGTTGGTGATTATCATAATACCATGAGACTTGTTTTAATATATTGGATATCAACTTACGTCAAGCAATCGTTATCTAGGAGGTTCTTTTATTTTGTCACAACAGCTGTTTCGATATATCTTATACCATCATTAGATGAGGATCACAATTAGACACAATGAACATTAATATTGTAACTTGTGTGTTGGTGATTATCATAATACCATGAGACTTGTTTTAATATATTGGATATCAACTTACGTCAAGCAATCGTTATCTGGGAGGTTCTTTTATTTTGTCACAACAGCTGTTTCGATATATCTTATACCATCATTAGATGACAATCACAATTAGACACAATGAACATTAATATTGTAACTTGTGTGTTGGTGATTATCATAATACCATGAGACTTGTTTTAATATATTGGATATCAACTTACGTCAAGCAATCGTTATCTGGGAGGTTCTTTTATTTTGTTACAACACCTGTTTCGGTATATCTTATACCATCATTAGATGACAATCACAATTAGACACAATGAACATTAATATTGTAACTTGTGTGTTGGTGATTATCATAATACCATGAGACTTGTTTTAATATATTGGATATCAACTTACGTCAAGCAATCGTTATCTGGGAGGATCTTTTATTTTGTCACAACAGCTGTTTCGGTATATCTTATACCATCATTAGATGACAATCACAATTAGACACAATGAACATTAATATTGTAACTTGTGTGTTGGTGATTATCATAATACCATGAGACTTGTTTTAATATATTGGATATCAACTTACGTCAAGCAATCGTTATCTGGGAGGATCATTTATTTTGTCACAACAGCTGTTTCGATATATCTTATACCATCATTAGATGACAATCACAATTAGACACAATGAACATTAATATTGTAACTTGTGTGTTGGTGATTATCATAATACCATGAGACTTGTTTTAATATATTGGATATCAACTTACGTCAAGCAATCGTTATCTGGGAGGATCTTTTATTTTGTCACAACAGCTGTTTCGATATATCTTATACCATCATTAGATGACAATCACAATTAGACACAATGAACATTAATATTGTAACTTGTGTGTTGGTGATTATCATAATACCATGAGACTTGTTTTAATATATTGGATATCAACTTACGTCAAGCAATCGTTATCTGGGAGGATCTTTTATTTTGTCACAACAGCTGTTTCGATATATCTTATACCATCATTAGATGACAATCACAATTAGACACAATGAACATTAATATTGTAACTTGTGTGTTGGTGATTATCATAATACCATGAGACTTGTTTTAATATATTGGATATCAACTTACGTCAAGCAATCGTTATCTAGGAGGTTCTTTTATTTTGTCACAACAGCTGTTTCGAAATATCTTATACCATCATCAGATGACGATCACAATTAGACACAATGAACATTAATATTGTAACTTGTGTGTTGGTGATTATCATAATACCATGAGACTTGTTTTAATATATTGGATATCAACTTACGTCAAGCAATCGTTATCTGGGAGGATCTTTTATTTTGTCACAACAGCTGTTTCGATATATCTTATACCATCATTAGATGACGATTACAATTAGACACAATGAACATTAATATTGTAACTTGTGTGTTGGTGATTATCATAATACCATGAGACTTGTTTTAATATATTGGATATCAACTTACGTCAAGCAATCGTTATCTAGGAGGTTCTTTTATTTTGTCACAACAGCTGTTTCGATATATCTTATACCATCATTAGATGACAATCACAATTAGACACAATGAACATTAATATTGTAACTTGTGTGTTGGTGATTATCATAATACCATGAGACTTGTTTTAATATATTGGATATCAACTTACGTCAAGCAATCGTTATCTAGGAGGTTCTTTTATTTTGTCACAACAGCTGTTTCGATATATCTTATACCATCATTAGATGACGATCACAATTAGACACAATGAACATTAATATTGTAACTTGTGTGTTGGTGATTATCATAATACCATGAGACTTGTTTTAATATATTGGATATCAACTTACGTCAAGCAATCGTTATCTGGGAGGATCTTTTATTTTGTCACAACAGCTGTTTCGATATATCTTATACCATCATTAGATGACAATCACAATTAGACACAATGAACATTAATATTGTAACTTGTGTGTTGGTGATTATCATAATACCATGAGACTTGTTTTAATATATTGGATATCAACTTACGTCAAGCAATCGTTATCTAGGAGGTTCTTTTATTTTGTCACAACAGCTGTTTCGAAATATCTTATACCATCATCAGATGACGATCACAATTAGACACAATGAACATTAATATTGTAACTTGTGTGTTGGTGATTATCATAATACCATGAGACTTGTTTTAATATATTGGATATCAACTTACGTCAAGCAATCGTTATCTGGGAGGTTCTTTTATTTTGTCACAACAGCTGTTTCGATATATCTTATACCATCATTAGATGACGATCACAATTAGACACAATGAACATTAATATTGTAACTTGTGTGTTGGTGATTATCATAATACCATGAGACTTGTTTTAATATATTGGATATCAACTTACGTCAAGCAATCGTTATCTAGGAGGTTCTTTTATTTTGTCACAACAGCTGTTTCGATATATCTTATACCATCATTAGATGACGATCACAATTAGACACAATGAACATTAATATTGTAACTTGTGTGTTGGTGATTATCATAATACCATGAGACTTGTTTTAATATATTGGATATCAACTTACGTCAAGCAATCGTTATCTAGGAGGTTCTTTTATTTTGTCACAACAGCTGTTTCGATATATCTTATACCATCATTAGATGACGATCACAATTAGACACAATGAACATTAATATTGTAACTTGTGTGTTGGTGATTATCATAATACCATGAGACTTGTTTTAATATATTGGATATCAACTTACGTCAAGCAATCGTTATCTAGGAGGTTCTTTTATTTTGTCACAACAGCTGTTTCGATATATCTTATACCATCATTAGATGACAATCACAATTAGACACAATGAACATTAATATTGTAACTTGTGTGTTGGTGATTATCATAATACCATGAGACTTGTTTTAATATATTGGATATCAACTTACGTCAAGCAATCGTTATCTGGGAGGATCTTTTATTTTGTCACAACAGCTGTTTCGGTATATCTTATACCATCATTAGATGACAATCACAATTAGACACAATGAACATTAATATTGTAACTTGTGTGTTGGTGATTATCATAATACCATGAGACTTGTTTTAATATATTGGATATCAACTTACGTCAAGCAATCGTTATCTGGGAGGATCTTTTATTTTGTCACAACAGCTGTTTCGATATATCTTATACCATCATTAGATGACAATCACAATTAGACACAATGAACATTAATATTGTAACTTGTGTGTTGGTGATTATCATAATACCATGAGACTTGTTTTAATATATTGGATATCAACTTACGTCAAGCAATCGTTATCTGGGAGGATCTTTTATTTTGTCACAACAGCTGTTTCGATATATCTTATACCATCATTAGATGACAATCACAATTAGACACAATGAACATTAATATTGTAACTTGTGTGTTGGTGATTATCATAATACCATGAGACTTGTTTTAATATATTGGATATCAACTTACGTCAAGCAATCGTTATCTGGGAGGATCTTTTATTTTGTCACAACAGCTGTTTCGATATATCTTATACCATCATTAGATGACGATCACAATTAGACACAATGAACATTAATATTGTAACTTGTGTGTTGGTGATTATCATAATACCATGAGACTTGTTTTATTATATTGGATATCAACTTACGTCAAGCAATCGTTATCTGGGAGGTTCTTTTATTTTGTTACAACACCTGTTTCGGTATATCTTATACCATCATTAGATGACAATCACAATTAGACACAATGAACATTAATATTGTAACTTGTGTGTTGGTGATTATCATAATACCATGAGACTTGTTTTAATATATTGGATATCAACTTACGTCAAGCAATCGTTATCTGGGAGGTTCTTTTATTTTGTTACAACACCTGTTTCGGTATATCTTATACCATCATTAGATGACAATCACAATTAGACACAATGAACATTAATATTGTAACTTGTGTGTTGGTGATTATCATAATACCATGAGACTTGTTTTAATATATTGGATATCAACTTACGTCAAGCAATCGTTATCTGGGAGGTTCTTTTATTTTGTTACAACACCTGTTTCGGTATATCTTATACCATCATTAGATGACAATCACAATTAGACACAATGAACATTAATATTGTAACTTGTGTGTTGATGATTATCATAATATTTTACTTATACAATTGTGAGCACACTGTGGCGAACTTAAAGATTAAAATCACACTCAATACCACAATTTAATAAAACAAACGTTTATTTCCTAATGAATATTTCAGTAACATTGTTATCATCCTCAGGGGTTTATTAAATTGTGGTATTGGGTGTGATTTTAAAATAAATGACCATAATGATATTTAAAAAATTTATTTTACCGTTTTTAATAAAATATTATTAAAACTTATGCTCGAAAGGCCCAAACAAATGTATCTCTATAAACATGCCAGTTTGTGATATGAGTATCAACCCAAAAAGCCGGTAATTTCAAATACCTCAAGGTGATCATGGTTCAAAAGTTACACACATTTGCCGTTTGGCACGTTGGTTTATGTTATAATTATATCTTCATATTTACGCCTAAACGTAATCTAAATCTAAATTTGTACTTTGACGTGCAAACTTAATTCCACCCTTTAACCGATAACTTCAGAAATTATAATTTTATGGATATAGCCAATAAAATGATCGGTAGGTCCTTATATGCTACATTTTATAAAAATCAATAAACCTGTTTCAGAGCTTTATATTTTGATCTTACGACAGCAAGTCCATGTTTGTGTACAATTCTGAGAACCCTTAGTGAGAGTGAGGCGTCCCCCCCCCCTAGAACCCTAACTGAATCTAAACCTTTCTTCATTTAGTCTTAGATTTAGATCCCTCACTTTTCATCTTTTTTATCTGGTCTCTCTTGACCACCTCTCTTTCTTTTCCGACCCTGAGACTATCAAAGTATTCGAGGGTTAGGGGTGTCTATTTTATGTTCTTTTCTTTTTTATATATAAAGCAATGATGACCTAATGTGTTTCGCCTTGAAACAACACTAAATGAGAAGTTATAGTATAAATCTAAAGAGCCAAACTTTCAATTTTGTTTCCGTTTGGACAGTTATTTCTAAATATATTTTTGGTTTAAATAAACATTAGACCACGATTTACACAGTCATGTAGTGAAATAGAGAATGTGTCCTCTAATATAACATAATATCAAATTATACTGGATGGTCTCATCAGTCGTTCTTGAAATATACTTCAATCTTCATGAAATTTTGCTAAGCCACTTCAATAAAAAATGACCTAAATATGTTTAAGTTTGGGTTTAATATCATTTCATTTTACATTTTTCATTTTATCTATTAGACTATAGTATTTTAAAGTATTTATAGTATCTATAGTATTTAAATCCCTATCATATTTTTTATAAACCTTTATCGCTTACATGATGTTTTCAAAATGTACTCAATTTGTGTTTCACCAGTTTTTACATTTTTACCAGTAATTAGTTAGCTTGGATAGCCAGTCAAAGTGCCTCGAGCACATTAAGCACATCGAGGGAATTATTTTGTGTCCTTATCATATCTTTTATAAACGTTATTGTTTATATGTTATTAGAAAAGTATTCGACTATGTTTCATCAATTCGATCGTAAATCTGTTTGTTTGAATCCTCCATAGCCAATCAAAATGTCGGTCCAATCAAACACATCCAGGGGTAGATTGAGTTATTATCATATTTTATATAAACGGTATTATTTGCATCTAATTAAAAATTATTCTACTGGTGATTCACCATTTTGATCAGACATCTGTTTATTTGCATCTTCCATAATCAAAGTTCCTGTCCAATCACGCACATCCAGGGGTAGGTTGTCTCACTATCATAAATTTTATAAACGTTATTGTTTACATGTTGTTAGAAAATATTTTACTTCTGTACATCAATTTGATCATAAATCTGTTTGTTTTAATCCTCCATAGCCAATCAAAGTGCCAGTCCAATCAAACTCATGCCTACGATATTATATCTTGGGAACTGTAGGATCCATGTATGTCATTAATAGACCACCTCTTCTTATATCGTATCTATACTACATAAGAAAGTAAACGGCTTGAAATCGGATCTGCGGTTTTCGAGTGTAAGTTTACAAATAGACTGACAGCCAGACACATTGAAAGGCGTATATATTTAGATATAAACGATAATGTATGCATTATTTTAAAATCAAAAGAATTGTTTTAGGACGCCATCTTGGTATTTACCCTGCCCAACATAGAATATAATACAAATTGGATTTCTTGGGTTCTGTAATAATAAATGTTCAAAATTGTATTGTAAGATTAAGGAGTCATACTAAAAAGGGTTCGTTTAAAACAACTGTTTTATAAACTGTGTAACACTTCAAAATTAACTAAATTTTTACTTTTTCAATTAAGTTTTAAAAATATTTTGTACGTGTTATAGTGCTTACATAAAAAATATGTAAACAATGAGTTTTATGGAAGATTATTTGATAAAGGCACAAAATCATCCCCTTGGAACTGTTTGACGTACAGGCACTTTTATTATCTACTGGTGAATCATACAAACCGATTTATTATCAAAATGCTGAAACACAATATATTGTTATGCAAATAACATGTAAACAATAACGGTTATAAAAATTTGTTAATGTAAAAAAAAAAATCCTAAAAAGTGTTTGATGTAAGCCACTTTAATTGGGTCTGTTGTAAATCATAATATTAATAAATGATGAAACAGTACACAAAATGGGTATTTTGTTAATAATCTGTAATTCAATAACATTAATATTAAATGTGGTAAGGACAAAAAAATCCCCTAGATATATTGGGTGTACTATCACTTTGTTTCAACTATTGGGAATAATAAAAACCAGATACGGAAAAAACAGTGAAACTAAAAGTGTGTGTGTTTTTTATTTTTTTTTAAATTTTTTGTATGATATATTTTAGATTAGGACTTTCCATAAATTGTAAGAACACTCTAGTATGTTATGTAACGCACAATTTTTCGTTTATGGCCTATCTTTAATTTAAAGCCTATATCATGAAACTCGAAAGATATTCAAACTAATGTCTGTAAAACCAAAAGTTTAGAACCGATTTTCAGTGTCCTTTTCAGTAATTTCATAGCAATAAATCGTTTGTTATTCTATTTAAGCATATCAAACATCTTTGTATTCATTACTCCACCCCTATATGGTCTACGATGTATTATTTAATGTATAACACATTTATGATGACAGCAGATTTCCTAAATTCGATATAATGGACTGTTACACGATTTAACTGATGCGTGAACATATTCATTCAAGTCTAAATAATTAACATTACTGCACATGTCCTGTTACATGTAAACTCATCATTGATCTCGCTACGACATGTCTACATGCAATAATTGACTGCTATGCCATTCATATGGGAAGCGAAATCTTTGCTTTAGTGCTTTGTAATCACACGTAGACACTATGTTTAGCCACAGATAACGCCAAACCTGCCCTATAATCAATATCGAATACAGCTTCCAATGCAAACTGCTCTATTGTATTACTTTTATTTTGTAAATATCGATTTCCGACGTTTTCTTCTTCTATTTGTGTTAAAATATCAACTCTATTTAAATACTCTATCTTCATATAATATCTTATAAACTCAAGTGTTTGACTATGTATTTAATAACCTGGAAAAGAATCTTTGCGCTAACGGTTTTACAAGCAAATCTACAAAAACAACAATAATGTATTCCGTAATCTTCACGTATCTTATAAGTGAACAAATTATTTTAGAACATTGTGTCACTGTTTTATTAAAATATAAAATTTTCATATTTATTTGAATAGAGCATAATCTTGATTCGAGTGTGATATAAAACTCATCCTAAATGTAAAATTGTTTGAATGCAATCGTGTTGCAATGACATCAGTCGAATTCATTTGCTCTTTTCTTCAGTTATTTCTGAACCGTAATTTTCTGTCACTTACAATTTGCCTCACTGGTTTAAATATTTATTTTGTATATTTTACTAAAGTTTAAACGAAATTTTTCAAGTTGATTTTGAGATAGGTGATTTTTTATTAGAGATAGATCCAGTAGTTTTGGGTTTTTTTTTACCCAAAACGACATACTTGAAGAGACAACAGGCAACACGTTTTGTTTGTGTTCCAAGAAACTACAGTTTTATAAATATTTTCAAATATTTACTTTGATAAATCATTATTTTTTATTTAGCGTTGTGGCAGTTACCCTAAGTATAAATTGTCCAAAATACGTGCTTTACTCAATATCGTTTCACTTGTTTGATACTTACAAAACAACTATTGTGTATCCAAGATAGATTATAATTGCAAATATTTAATTTAAACTTGGAAAACTAGCTGTGATACAAGTGCTTGCAATCAAATGTGTGCTGTAGTTTGTTTTAGTGAACCTGTAAACATACAATCGTTGGCCATATCTGTCCAACACAACTGTTGCACAGAAAACATAATTTTGACGGATCCAGTCACTGTTATCAACCTACAGTTATATTGTGTTCCTTTTTAAAACAAAAAAGTAAACAAGTTGTAAAATATTTAGTAGTAACTGGTTATTTAATATCATTAAAGGACAAGCATATATTTTTTGTCAATTTATTCCAAGACTACAACTTGTGTTATTGTCTTTTATTTATATGCGTTTGTTAATGATGACGGAAAACGTAGGGAAAAGTTTCTTCATTAGAATAGAAAGACGTCAGATGTAATTCAAGCAGATTAAAACACGTAAGCTAATAAAAGGAGTAACAAGTACATAAATCGTTAATCAGTTTTTGTTTATTATTTAACTAATGGGAGAGAGTAATATCCATTTTATTGAACGCTATAAATGGGTGTTTATAATACAACAGAATATAATATGAGCTCTTGCTATCTTGTACTTGGTATAAACAATATGTCGTCTCATCCAAAGAATGTAATCATATTAAGTTACTTCGGCCCTAAGAAGAAGAATTTAAGTTATTTCTAAATGTATAAATTCAGATGGAATTAAATGTCAACGTTTCCTAAGGTGTTTCGGTTTCCTACATATCTGTCTGTCTGTCCGGGTGGAATTTTGCAATCGAGTTTAAACTAACTTCCCGATAAGCTAGAGACCTGAAATTTTGAACATAGGTCAGAATTTGATGACAATACAATATTCAGTTGGTTTCTTGTCTCTACATTTGTTTAAATGATAATTGTTTAAACAAATAAAAATCGGCCAATGAGATGTTTTTCGTATATTGAGTCTCATATACAAAACCGATTGAAATCTTTCACCCGGATATAAGACTAAAAAAACAGAAAATAATAAATCAAATAACTTCTTTTTTTAACATACCACGTTTTTAAAACGGACTAAAAAGTATAAAATAATTTTTCATGACCCTTCTACAATTTTGAGGGAGGATTGTTAGTGGCTATGGATATATTTGGAATACGTGAGGCGCAGGCAATCTATGATAGTTAAGGAGGAGTAAATAAATTAAATTACAGTTAATCTCATTTCCGATTCACTGAAATTAGCTGTGCATTCATCCGAATTGTCTACTTGTATTATTTACTGGCTGCGCCCCACGTTTTTCTCTCCAAGATTGCAAATTTATCTATAGTCACTAACAATCCTCCCTCAAAATTGTAAAGGGTCGTGAAAATTTATTTTTTACTTTTTAGTCCGTTTTCAAAACGTGATATGTAAAAAAAAATGTATTTGATTTGTTATTTTTTTAACATAATAATGTACTTTATATCATACTTTAATCATTAAGTTATATTTGGGTCAAAATATGTTTAAAATTGGATTTCTGAGATGTGCTCTGTGTCGGTTATTCCTCCTTTCAACCTTATTCCAATGGTTTTTCTCAAGACTTTCTTGAGAGTTCGGTACGCCCATTAAAACATTGAAACAACGTAATTACCACAGAAAAACAACTGAGTTTACAAACCAGAAATCCAGTTTTATTATTGATGACAAGCGCTGCGAGAGCCAGAAGTCTTGAAACATGTATTATAGAGGAAACTAATATCTGTGTACATCGTGCAAAATCTACGTTACTTAAAATATCTCGAGGTGTGTTTAAATTGTGTTTCTACCCTTATAGTGAGTAGGTTCATGGCGATCCCGAGGGACATTAGACAGTCTTGGGTTGGATATTATTATTTCATTTTTCCTATACGATCTCTCTTGACAAATATTTGTTCTTTTCGATCCTTCACTCTATGAATGTATTTGAGGGCAAGTAAGTTATCTTTATGTTATGTTTTTTCTTCTTTTTCGTTATAAGGCTACATAACGACAGAGATGTTTTTCACATTTAAACAACAAGAGGGATTTGTTGGTAGCTTCTATTAATTACCAACATTAATGGTAGCTTCTATTAGTACAAACGTCAACAATAAGTTTTTCTTAAAATCGTCTCAAATGATTTTTATACTATTTTGTAAAACGTAGAATAACAGAACGTAATAATGAAGATATTGCTAAAAATACAAGTAATATCAATTATCAGTTACAAAGAGATAATGAAACATAAGGTGTTGCTATTAATGTTTGAATCTCTAGTTAATTTGTTTTGTCACGCCATACAACTATCTTTAAATTAGCGTATCTATGTTTGTAAATTCAAATTCAAATTAAGTGCGATAATATGATTGTTTGAACTGCTTTTGTCAGTCACGTTGATTTATTTAAGCAATTGTTTTTATTACACAAATGGATTTCATAAGGGAAGCAAGATATAAATTGCGATAAGTGTGCGATGTCAAGTTTCTTTTCTTGTTTTTTTTGTTTTTTTTCCCCTTTCTTTCTTTTTTTTTAAACGAATAATCTTCAATCGTCATCCCTCTATAAAAAAGGAAGAAAAGAACATAAAATAATCAGCACCTAACCCTCGATTACTCTAACAGCGTCAGGGTCGGAAGAAAACAAGAGTTGTTCAATAGCGATATTAGTAGGAAAGATAAATGAGAGGGATCTAACCCAAGACTATATAAAAAAAAAGTGTAAATTCAACTTGGCTCCCTCGAGATTCCCATGCCGGTAATCATGGTGAAGGTAAGAGGATATTGATCCTGGTGCTTCAGCTTTGAAGAAAAATATAAGTCACTCTTTATCCAAGGTAAATTATTGGTGATAAATACATTCTATATCTAATTTCATTTCCTGAATATTCTGATAATGCTTAAAAATACGTGGATAAACATTTACAATACGTAGATATTTCATTTACTAAAATCTATCTATCATAAAATTACTAACATTATATAATTTAATATTTTAAATCCAAATAAATAACTCTCATCTTACTAACAATAAAAACATTTTAAATAGACTTATTATTTTTGAACAACTTTCAAAATTAAAAATAGTTGTGTGGAACATCATTTCTCATTTTCTAAATATTCAAATATCTAAAGACCCTCTCTCTACCTCGAAATGATTATTGTTCAACCTATAGATATGTTTCACAAACCTTACAACGTTTCTTCTTATATCTGAAACAAAAATTATTTGAAAAGGAAACAAGATTCTTCAAAATAAATTGGCTCTTCAGTCAGCAGACTTATTTACGGAGACGAGATTTGAGATACGATGACGTTGCTTTAACCTTTCATAATTAAGTGTCTTTACTTTCAAAAATATAACAAAAACGAGAAGAGAGACTGATTTTTTAAAACTTTTGTTAATTTTTTAAAAGGTTTATTTTAAATATTTTTTTCTCAATATTAAATTCCCTAAGCTATATTTTTATTTCAAAATTGTCATACAGCTTCTGTTTGATGTGAACTTAGAGAAGTGTCGCTTCCATCCACAATTAATTGTCTTTACCGTTATGGCGTAAACACATACAGTCGAATCCGTACGTTAAATTTTAAAATTCTAAATATATTCTTTCAACTTTATTTATAATTCTGTAGGCTCTTAAAAGTTAAATTTTCAAACTTTTTATATAAATTTCGTAAAAACTTATAAAGTTAAGGGCCACCTCTGAAGTATCGTAAAATGTCAACCCATTTGAAAGCTTAACAACTCTTAAACCTCTAATGATGTAAAAATAACCTTATTGTTCTGCAGACCATTTTTGGTTTTGTATAACATCCATTTCATGATTTATAAAATCAACTCTTAAAATGTAATCTATCCGAATAGTAATATAAATTGTTGTTTTCATATAATCATTATTACGACTTATATTAAGGCCATTTAACTGTGTGTCAAATTTTAAATTTAAAATAATTTACAAGTGCTTAAAACTTAATTTCAAAACAGATAATTCTTTTAACTTTAAAAAGTAAAAACGTACAATGGGATATATCCGAGAAAATATTTACATACATAAATTGGCACTAAACTTGCTTCACTTGTGTCTTACACGCGTCAACATGGTAAATCTTAAATGAGCTATCAAAAAGTGGTAAAAAACTTCAAAATAGGCTATAACCACATATGTGTGAAGTTCTGTCTACGCATTTAAGTTGTACAGCACTCCACATACGCCAAATGACAGACAGACCACATTTTGAACTCAGAAGACCTCAATACGGACATCTATTGTATAACCTATCAAGTAACCTTCTCTATACTACATATACGGGAGTAAATAAAAATTGTTATTATGGTTGAAGTCAGTTCTGAATTATCGTTCAATTGCAAAATGGTGCTCCACTACCATTACTCCATTCTATGTAGCCTAATATTTTTGGTTGTGCGTGTTGAATAAAAGATTTTACGCTCTGTTGTTGCTCTGAGTAATATTTCGCTGTACTTCACAAAACAAAGTCTTGATTGCTATTGTCTAATCTTTTTGGAAACTCTTATGTCTTGTAGCTCCCGTCCTATCCATAATTCTCAATTCTTTTGTTTAACCATTGTGTGTGTTTTTTGTTTGGGTTGCTTTTCTCTAAGCACTCAAATTGATTACTTTGCAATAACTAATTATGGTAGGGTTTTAACAATATAACTATTATGGTATTGTTAATAACTAATAGTTATCGCATTTTTCACGGAAATACCATACTTAGGTTTGTCTGTCAGTTATCTGTGCAATGGACAGCCAATTGTATTAGAGATTTTGTCACTTTTTATGACTCAAAATTTGACTAAAAGTATCACCTATAACACTTGTTTATGAAACTACAATAAAACATAACCTCTACGGAGCCAAACAAAACGTATTAGTTGTCATCTAACTACAACTGTCTATTTAACAGTAATTGAAAAATCGTCCATGGTTCTGTTGTTAAGAAAATAGTCTCTTAAAATCTGTTGTAACGGTTTCACTGAATAACAAACGTAAACTAATAATAAAAAGGTCAAACTGATAAAAGTCGGTTTTTTTTTAATCCAGATCAATCCTATACAATTAAACGTTTTTACAAAATATGACCGTTGTGAAAAAATCTGAAGATTACTGACCCACACCAGTGTCTACAAATGTTAATATAAATAATACAATCCAGTGTGTAAATATGTGAAGAATAATTATTATACCACCAGTGGGTAAATATGTTAAAATTAATTACCTACACCAGTGTGTAAAAGTGTGAGAAATAATGATGAACAGCATTGTGTACAAATGTTAAGATTAATAATCCAAACCAGTGTGTAAAAATGTGAAGATAAACGACGCATACCTGTACGTAAAAGTGTGAAGATTATTGATCCACACCAACGTGTATAAATGTGAAGATTAATGATTCACACCAGTATGTAAATATGTGAAGATTATTGATCCACACCAGTATGTGAAAATGTTAAGATTATTGATCCACACCTGTATGTAAATATGTGAAGATTAATGATCCACATCAGTGTGTGAAAATGTTAAGATTATTGATCCACACCAGAGTGTAAAAATGTGAAGATTAACGACCCACCTGTGTGTCAAAATGTGAAGATTAATGATATGCTCCAGTATGTAAAATTGTGAAGATTATTGATCCACACCAGTGTGTGAAAATGTTAAGATTATTGATCCACACCTGTATGTAAATATGTGAAGATTAATGATCCACACCAGTATGTAAATATGTGAAGATTATTGATCCACACCAGTGTGTGAAAATGTTAAGATTATTGATCCACACCAGTATGTAAATATGTGAAGATTAATGACCCACACCAGTGTGTGAAAATGTTAAGATTATTGATACACACCTGTATGTAAATATGTGAAGATTAATGATCCACACCAGTATGTAAATATGTGAAGATTATTGATCCACACCAGTATGTAAATATGTGAAGATTAATGATCCACACCAGTATGTAAATATGTGAAGATTATTGATCCACACCAGTATGTAAATATGTGAAGATTAATGATCCACACCAGTGTGTAAAAATGTTAAGATTAACGACCCACCTGTGTGTAAAAATGTGAAGATTAATGATATGCACCAGTGTGTAAAATTGTGAAGATTATTGATCCACACCAGTGTGTGAAAATGTTAAGATTATTGATCCACACCTGTATGTAAATATGTGAAGATTAATGATCCACACCAGTGTGTGAAAATGTTAAGATTATTGATCCACACCAGTGTGTAAAAATGTGAAGATTAACGACCCACTTGTGTGTAAAAATGTGAAGATTAATGATATACACCAGTGTGTAAAATTGTGAAGATTATTGATCCACACCAGTGTGTAAAAATGTTAAGATTAACGACCCACCTGTGTGTAAAAATGTGAAGATTAATGATATGCACCAGTGTGTAAAATTGTGAAGATTATTGATCCACACCAGTGTGTGAAAATGTTAAGATTATTGATCCACACCTGTATGTAAATATGTGAAGATTAATGATCCACACCAGTGTGTGAAAATGTTAAGATTATTGATCCACACCAGTGTGTAAAAATGTGAAGATTAACGACCCACTTGTGTGTAAAATTGTGAAGATTAATGATCCACACCAGTGTGTAAAAATTCAAGTAAACAAAAATTACTATACAGAAATAAAAAGTGATATTAACCAAAATCATTAAAAACTCGAATTTAATCAAATGTATTTACGCTGAAGTCGTTTATAGTTCTATTTAAGTATGTAAATATCCTAATATTAACTCACAAAATGAAAAAAGAGTTTACAATTAATTACCTGATAATGACTTAATAGCAGAAACGTGAAACTAAAACATTATACAACTTGTAAAAAGTATACAAAAAGTCTTGATTTACAATTTTTCCCAGAAAAACACTAATATCAACTTAATGTAGCGTAAACACAAAGAAGTCAAGATATTGATTCATCCTCAATAAATAAATTGGGCTCTACATCATGACTGTTAAACTCAAAACAAGAAGATAAATCAAAACAACCCCAACCTCGAAATGACCATTTCACTTGTTATCGACTAGAGAAGTTTACAATGTACAAAAGAACCTGATAAATAAAGCTATTAATCTACCTAAATCAGATTACTTGGTAATTTAGTGACTTCTATATATATATACAGAGTGTTTCACGAAGAGATTTCAAAACTTTGGGAGGTAATTATGGACTTCAAAATAAATAAAAAAGTTCAATAACAAAGTTCCAATAAACAGGTCTTTTATTTTTTGTCTCTCTAACTTAACAAAATTAGCTTAAATAGTAACACAAAATCTCATAAGTTTGTAATGAACCATTTCAAAATGACATTCATTGTAGCTTTTTAAGACTACATATCTCGAAACACATTTTACTACGAACTGTTTACAAGATACAAAAAGCTCTCTTATAAATATATCTTCATAAATACAACATCTTGAAACAAACCTAAATATTTGCAAAACCGTTACTATTAGAATACAAGAATTTTTCTTGGTCATCCAGCAATCAACAGTCAAGTTACCAAAATAGTAATGGCAAGTGCTGGAAGTTCAAGGAAAGCACTTGTGTGTTCTAGAAAAAAGAATTTATTTATTTTTTAGTTTTTTATCGATATTTCAACAATTCTTCAACCTACAAGAAAAATAAAGGCATTCTTCACTATTAAAAAGACTAAATAATTTCTATCTTTGTAAATTATAAAATCAACAGTTTTCTAGATAGTGACAGCAAAACGTTTAACTAAACACATTTTGAAATAAGTAGGGTAAGTGAAAACTTATATTACACTATAGGCTTAAAGAATAAAATGTTCTGCTTAATTTGGTACCTCCATTGCAATTAGTTCTGGAGTTATATCGTGTTTTTGAAAAACGATAAATAGTTGGACACACTGCAAATGAAGCATTTTTTGACTCAAGAACTCTTTTGTTGTCCAGAATCACTTAAACAAAATTTGACGATCTCTATGAGAAAATAAAAACAACCTCTTGAAAATAAATGTGTAAAATATTAACTGGCAAAGCTCCAGAACCATTACGTGTTATTTTGCTATAAACTTCATTTATTGGTTCCAATCTACATGTCCTATGTGAAAACATTAAAATAAAATATTGAAATACAGTTTATATCTTGTAATAAAATAAAACAATGGCGTAGTTTTATATTTTACGTATAGTCTGGAACATTAAAATAGTAGAATAACATTAACATTCCAAACTAGGCTATTTATAGCAAGACAAGAGTGTACTTCTAGTAGAGATGAATCTAGAAAGTTAAGTGTCAAATGTTTGTTTGTTTTTTTCAATAGTTGTGGCAATATCAATAAATATAAAGTTTTATTCGTTTTTGTATTTTTCCCAATTTGGAAAGTTCCCCTTTACCTGTCAATAAACGGTTGACACTAACCAAACACAACTATTGGTTGCAAAATTCAATTCGGTAGTTATCAGTAAAAACGTAAAACTAAACAATGAACGTAACATAAACGCGTCTTCTGCGTAAATAGTATTTTATTAAAATGGAGCTTTTCTTTTAATGCCGACAGTTTATTTTTTGTTTTTTGTCAATTATTCTTGAACCGTAATATTTCTTTCCTTGAGATTTTTGCACACAGATTTGCACCAATTATCTTGACATTTCACTATAATTTTATCGAAATCAGTAAAGCAGATTTTGGAAGAATATACAGCTTTTAAAACAGCCCATGGCCAAATTTTGTTTACCGATAATTTACGAATCGGCCATTTTTCGAAAAATATCGACCAGTAGTTCAAGTTTTTAGAGGTTACGCAAATTTTCTAAAAATCATTAGAGATGATTTTGAGAAAATCATAAATTGTGACTGTGTGTGTTTTTAAAGCAACTACCCTAGATTTTGAATTTATCAGTCAAAAAATTAGAAAACAAAAGTAAAGAAATTTATCAGTTTAAATTGTTTAGTTATTATGTTCAATTGATATAAGAGGTCCTATAACATAAACAATCTAAACACGGCCACAATAAACCTTCCATTAAGAACTGCTTTAGAGAATACAAATCTTTCATTTGATCAATAACAAGTGAAGAGGACATCTCAAGGCTGGAGTTGTTTTGATTTATGTTCTTGTTTTGATCTTTAACAGTTAAGTTTATTTGTAAAACAGAAATCAATATCTCAGTAAATGAACCTGTAAGTTGTCAATACTACTGTACATTAAGATACATTTATTTATTTATTATGAAATAAATGATTTTTTCGTTACACATGTCCCCAATTATGGTATCATCAGACAAGTTGTGTAAGCGTTATTTATTTATTTTTTTAAATTGCAAAACAACGGTTGCGCCTACCATAATTTTTACCCATCTAAGAAAATAAACGCTGCAAAATTATTCCCTACCACGAACTTATTTCCAAATCGAACCAAAACTCATCATCACCAAATATGTCATTTTTACTGTATAGTTGTCATGAAAAAGTAAAAAACGATCCATGCACAGTGTCCTTAAACAAATATTTATGTTTACATAATAGTATGAGGCGATCATAGTTTATTTATTTATTTTCGAAATATTTACGAAACGAAATTGTATATTAGTTACACATAATGGATTTTCTCATTTCAAAATAAACTATGCAAAAACATTGTTTTACACACTCATTCACAATGGAGATACAAAACAATTCTCGTCTAAATTTAGTGAAATTATAATTTATTTTTCCTGCTTTTATACTAGTAATTTGCGATTTTTCAAAAAATCTTATACTTTTTCACCTAACAGATTCAAAATGGTGACTTTACAATCGAATGGGCTACTTTTTGTTCATTTAATGTTAAGCAAAAAATTTTTTTTTACTTTTATTATACGTCATAGAGTTGATCTAAAAACACGATGATTGATCTAAAAATTGAAAAAAAAATTCCTAATAATTTACTTAAACACACAAGAGTCCATTTTTTAAAAATACTATTTAATTTAATTAATTAGAACATATTTTAACACGTCTGGGTAGCTAAATAGTAAGGTTTCTTGTTAATTTATTTTCATCAAAAATACAGGGTTGAGTTATTTTTGTTCTTGAAGTAAAATTAATACTTTTATTCATTGTGTCTATTATATTTTCTGTTTCCAACAATATATAATCATAATGAATTATTACGAACTTGTAAAAGTCGTTAATCAATAACATACATTTTTGTAGTGTGGATACACATATTTGTACGTCCTGTTCAAAGTACTTTGTCATATAACGATTCCTAGTTTAGAACCTGTATCGCGACTATTCTAAAAGAAGCCTCAGTTGTGATTTTCAAATGTCTACTAGCTTTTACTACTTTATACTCTATCTAAGGTCCAATTTTAATCTCGGTTCAACTGTGTTAAGTACAAAATATTGACCTCTGAAAAATCCTAAAATCTTGTTTTTTTTAAATTGTTTGAGTCTCTGTAGCTCCTAAACAGTTTGATGTATCAAAAAATTTGCAAAAATAAAACGTTTTTTAAACCCATAAGTAAAACAACATCGAACGTTCAGGGGAGTTTTCATTTAACTTTTTAAAATATGTCAATACTTTCCAAGTAAAAGAGTTGGCACACTTATATCAAATCACCCTGTATATATGAAAATGATTAATACCGATTTTAATACAATAGTACTCGGGAAGGATGGATAACAATGTATTTAGTCTGGGCTCTTGGAGGGCTACATTTACACAGAACCGTTAGAGCTACTATGAAAGTCATTTAACATACAACGAAAATCCTAGATTAAACCAGGATATCTGCGTTCTTAAGATATTATTTTTTGTTCACTACATAATTTAAAATTAAAAAATCAGTCTCTCCTTTATTTCTATATTTTAAAAGTCAAGACACTTAATTATGAAGAGTTCAAGGAACATCATTGTATCTCAACTCTCGTCTCCGTAAATAAGTGTGCTGACTGGAGACCCAATTAATTCGAAGTAGTCGGTTTCCTTTTTAAATCAACTTTTGCTTTCAGAAATGAAGGAAAAAAGTTGCAAGGTTTGTTGCAAGATTTTGTGAAAGTTGAACAACCAATGTTTGGATGAAAGGGGAAGGGGTGAACTTTACTAATTTAAAATTCAGCGAATGAGAAATGACGTTTCAAAATTGTTCGTTGGTAATAAGGTGCCCAAAAAATCAAGTGGTATTGTAAATTATTAAAATAATGATAGTTGTTAGATTTCAAAATACTAAATAACACATTACAGCACATTCGCTTTGGTAGCGATTTTATATCAACAAATTATAAGACAGAAGGCGTTTTTAGAACATCAAAAAAAGAGGTTGAAAATCTAAATTTTGAATGGGAACCAAAATGTTTGTTTTAATAGTGAATGTTTGTTGGTAAACAATGAAACCCGAGAGTCGTCCATGATAATAACATTTTTTTTATTGTATAGCATATTGTACAGAGAAAGGATTAAAAACTATCTCTAGTTTTATGCGTGTGTATCCGTTTTGGATCGTCTGATTCTAAAACAGTTTTTTTTAATTATTATTGTCTGTAGTAGTCTATATACTGCACTATACAGCCAAAATTCGAAGACTGATTTTAATCCAATTCGATATTTGGATATATTCTGGCCACCGTGAGAGAGGTTTGTGTGTAAAGGTCAACATGTCAAATGGAAAGTAACAAAACAATATTATTATTTAAATTATGAATTGTATTTTGCAGTTTTTATAGTAGTTTTTGTATGTTATATAGCAGATTCTATATACTTACTTGCGTAGGTATTGTGTGTGTTTGTAACAATTTAAGATAATTAATAGCTTAATTTTAGTTAATAAAGTAAGAATTTTATTCTTAACTTTTAATTACCTTATTTGGTCTGTCACGTGACTTCTTAGTCGAGATTCGACATGTTTCGAAGGTGTAAATCCATCATCAGTAATAGTTTATCACTCTGAAAAGATCGTAGAACATTAAAACAAAGTAGTCTATAGATAAAACACTACACACAAATTTCACATATTATAAATACACTGATATGTATCTTTATTGGTGCCCACCTTGTCATGGCCGATCACAGACTGTGAAGAAAATGTTGAGCTGAACTGTCTATTTGATAGCCGTGTCGTATAGGTAATGTGAATTGAATGATAGATAGTTAGTTGATTGTTTAAAATATCATTCTGGTTTAATTTTGAACGCTTTATATTATTTCACACTCTTCTGAAGCTTTCAATAACCTGCCTTTCGCACATGTGAGTAAAGCTTTCACAGTAGAATCAAAGTCGTCTATATTATGATTGTTGTCAATTAGGTTACGTTCATAAATTAGATTAAGTACTATTATACTTATTTTTGGGAAGATGTTCTTTATAACGTTCTCTAAACGTTCTTTCTGTTTGGCCAACATAATATATTTTGTAATCGATACATTTGATTTCGTATACTCGCGATTTTTGTCGATCAGAGTTTGTACCTTATTTTTAATTGTTTTATAAATATTGCTAGTGGTATGGAAGGAAACTGTGATTTTGTGTTTCTTGAATTGTGTTTTTTAAAACGTAAGACTGTTAAAATCTGTCATCTGGCTGGTTGTTATAAAATACCTAAATTCTCAAATTAAGATTTCATATACTGTAGAACTCGTTTATGGGAAGATGTTCTTTATAACGTTCTCTAAACGTTCTTTCTGTTTGGAAAATATAATATTTTTTGTAATCGATACATTTGATTTCGTATACTCGCGATTTTTGTCGATCAGAGTTTGTACCTTATTTTTAATTGTTTTATAAATATTGCTAGTGGTATGGAAGGAAACTGTGCTTTTGTGTTTCTTGAATTGTATTTTTCAAAACGTTGGACTCTTAAAATCTTTCATGGGGCTGGTTGTTATAAAATACCTAAATTCTCAAATTAACATTTCATATCGATCTCGTTCAAATGTTATTGAATTTGAAGATGTAAACCTGTGTACCAAGTCACAAGTACAAAATGTTACAGTTTACGAAAGGCAAAAACAAAATGAAGCTTGATCGCCTTGAAACAATATGACTTACGTTGCAGGCGTGTTATGGCACAAGGAAACCCCTTTATACAAATAATTTTCAAAAATTGCGTAAATGTTAACTTACATGTTTTATTTGTTTTATTGCATTTTTCTAACTACTAGTTTTGGTTGGTTTTTATTTCGTTTCAAGGATGGGTGAGTGAGAAAGAAGAGGATGTTTTTTCACTGTTTATTAAATTGGGAATGATTACAAATACTGAATTTCTAAATGTACTCTCTATGATCATTATTATATAGGCCTATGTACTAGAATTTGTATATGTTTTCACCTTACACTACAAGTTTATTTTACTAAAATTTAATTTATTTTTCAGGTGTGTATTGGGGAGATATTCCATGGTTAATTAAGAGACGTAAGTGTATCAACATTGATAAAATATTAACTAAGTTAAGACTGCACTCTAACAACAGAGCGCTGAAAGGCTCCATGATACAGTGTCTTGAAATTCAGCACACTTTGGTTCCATAATGCTTTCAATACAATTAGAATAATGTTAAGCGTACTTAAATTACTTTCTTAGTAATTGTTAGAAAATTATAATTCTTGTGGTATTTTAAACAGAAAAATATCATATAGTCCAGAGGGGAAAACAAATGAGCGAACTTTTTTCTCTGAGATTTTTTTTTATGGAAAAGTGTAAGTTTTGAGGTTAGAAAATATATGTCACACCAACAACATACAGCGTTATATATATGATTTTATATTATACTGGTTGTCCCACTAAAATCTTAAAATATCTAACTTTTGAATTATAAATATGATAGAGTACTTGAAATGGGGAACCTTTCTTTCTTTTCAAAGAAGTTTAAATATCCATCTGTTAAATGTTAAAAATTGTCGCCAATTTCCAATATGTTTAGGAAGTACAGGTACTTAAAGTTCAGACTATTATAACATTTTAAGTGAGAATGAATTATTTGTAGGCCTTAATTTTCTGAACTTTAAGTACCTATTTCACTAAACGGCAAAACATTTTTTTTTAAAGCCAAGACTAAAACATTCTTAAAATGTTGTTTTACACCTAAAAAACTCATAAAATATAGAGTGTTCCGTAACATATTTCAAAGTAGGCTGTCATATTGGAAAATGGCGACAATTTTTAACATTTTACAAAATGGATTTTTAAACTTCATTGAAAAGAAAGGAAGGTTTCCTATATAAAGTACTCTATCATTTTTATAATTCAATAGTTAGCTATTGTAACAATTTAGGTGGGACACCCAGTATATGTTAAATGATTTCTCGCAATTTTTGACCCAAACTTACCAATTTCTCAAAGGAGATCCATTTTCAAAAACTTGTTTTAAACAAAAAATGTTTAAAATTACATTCTCTTCAAAATTGCTCCTATGAAAAATTTCGATTTTCCCAATAGTTTTCCCCTAAAATCGGAAAAATTCAATTGACGTACATTTACATAACAACATGAAATGGAGTAATCAGTAAATTTAATACTGAAAAGTATATGTTAGAAAAATTAAGTAGACTTAGGACAGGCATGTATCCGAGATAAGACCAGGGCCCCTTTCAAGTAACCAGTACAATATATAGAAATATTGAATTTATTACGTTGATATATAAAATAATAGCCCACCTATTTTTACCGTCCAAAATATTCCCTAGATACATTCTTGCTTTTGCTGTTACAATAAAGAAAGATATGTATTTTTTATAGGCATGTGGAGTGATGTAAAGAAATATATATATATATATATATATATATATATATATATATATATATATATATATAAGAAATATATATATATATATATAAATGTAAAAAACACTCAATAATTATTTATTTTAATGAAATTTATGTTAGAAAAAATGAAAGATTGAATAATTAATTCCTAACTTCTTTCCAGAAATTTTTGCCTGAATCGTTGAATGGTTTTTAATCAAATACACAAACACTTCTTTCCTTTAACTATATTTTATTATAAATTTTTCAACAGATTATAAGATGTTTAAAGAATTTTCATATACACATTTACTACGTTTGCAATGATTAATTTTTTTAAATTATTGTGCACTCAATAACATGTGTCTTCATTTGAAAAGAAAACACGTTCATCTTTTTTTTCTCTGCACAAAACGTCTTTACACCTCGCTACCGCAACCAAGAAAAAATACCACTCCATTTGTCTATTCATGTATATACAGGTTAAACGTATACTGACACTTAAGAAGCTGTTTTATACCTGACTCAAAACAATATTTTTTACATAATCTCTAGTTCATTTAATATATATATATATATATATATATATATATATATATATATATATATATATATATATACTGTTTTTCCGTTTTTACGTTATAACTATTGGAAAATCGAAATGTTTATAAGAGAGCAATTTTGTAGGAAATGAAATTTTGAACAACTTTTATTTGAAAAATACATCTCCTTTGAGATATTGGCAGCTTTTTGTCGAAAACCGCGAATCATTATATATCTATATCTCAAAACTCATGTTCCTGGTGATTGCGCGTGTAAACATATTATGCTTTCTGATCTCAAAACCTACAATTTTTATAAAACAATCTCAGAGTAAAAAAAGTTCGCTCATTCCTTCTTTTTACGTCTAACGATCCTGGACTAATAGGTTGTCGTTATTACCAATGATTTATATCTAGGTAAAAGTCGCATATCCTACGATAATGCGACAGTTGTTGCTTTATGGGTTAGGTTATGTTAGCGGACTGTTAAATGGCAGCCTTTAATTATGGACTCCATGGAGATAAACAATCACTATTGCCAAGTTCTGTCACAGCGGGGAAGTCACAAGTTGGCAATCCCGCACGGTCCCTATTGGTTTCTTTAGACAGGCTATCTACTGGCTCCTCCCTCGGACTTGACTCTTGGCGGCTTCAATAAATATGTTTAGTTACGTGTCCAGTTGGTCACGTTGGGTTAAACAAATCATTTTTTTAAATTTTTTATTCTAACCTAACCCTTTTATTTATTATAATAAATATTTTTTTTTGGATATTATAATAAATATTTCATACAGTTAATGTTCCCTTAAAGTCTATAGAGACATTTCTTCAATGCTGGTTAAATAAGAACTAAATGGTCTAAGGCTAAGCTAGATGTAATATAATTATGATTACGTTGTTAAAATAGTCTAACATCATCATTATTTAAACAAACTATACAATAATTGTTTAAATAACTGATCCATCCAAAAAGGGAACTTCTGGGTTGCTTGAGACACCTGTGGAGGGTGTCTCGGCAACCTCGAAGTTGAAGTTACATAACAAAATATATACACTACATACACATTATAATTATTAAAATACTGTATAATACTAAGGTCCGTAGATTCAAATCATAAGGTATTACATCTCTTGATACATCCCTAAAGAGAATTTCGGGGGTTGGTTGTCAGTCTATTGAGGGTGTCTCGGCAACCTCGAAGTTGAAGTTACATAACAAAATATATACACTACATACACATTATAATTATTAAAATACTATATAATACTAAGGTCCTTAGATTCAAATAATAAGGTATTACATCTCTTGATACATCCCTAAAGAGAATTTCGGGGGTTGGTTGACAGTCTATTGAGGGTGTTTGGGCAATATCGAAGTTGAAGTTACATAACAAAATCTATAGACTACATACACTATTATAATTATTAAAATACTATATAATACTAAGGTCCTTAGATTCAAATAATAAGGTATTACATCTCTTGATACATCCCTAAAGAGAATTTCGGGGGTTGGTTGTCAGTCTATTGAGGGTGTCTCGGCAACCTCGAAGTTGAAGTTACATAACAAAATCTATAGACTACATACACTATTATAATTATTAAAATACTATATAATACTAAGATCCGTAGATTCAAATAATAAGGTATTACATCTCTTGATACATCCCTAAAGAGAATTTCGGGGGTTGGTTGTCAGTCTATTGAGGGTTTCTGGGCAATATCGAAGTTGAAGTTACATAACAAAATATATACACTACATACAATATTATAATTATTAAAATACTATATAATACTAAGGTCCTTAGATTCAAATAATAAGGTATTACATCTCTTGATACATCCCTAAAGAGAATTTCGGGGGTTGGTTGTCAGTCTATTGAGGGTGTCTCGGCAACCTCGAAGTTGAAGTTACATAACAAAATCTATAGACTACATACACTATTATAATTATTAAAATACTATATAATACTAAGATCCGTAGATTCAAATAATAAGGTATTACATCTCTTGATACATCCCTAAAGAGAATTTCGGGGGTTGGTTGTCAGTCTATTGAGGGTTTCTGGGCAATATCGAAGTTGAAGTTACATAACAAAATATATACACTACATACAATATTATAATTATTAAAATACTATATAATACTAAGGTCCTTAGATTCAAATAATAAGGTATTACATCTCTTGATACATCCCTAAAGAGAATTTCGGGGGTTGGTTGTCAGTCTATTGAGGGTGTCTCGGCAACCTCGAAGTTGAAGTTACATAACAAAATATATACACTACATACAATATTATAATTATTAAAATACTATATAATACTAAGGTCCTTAGATTCAAATAATAAGGTATTACATCTCTTGATACATCCCTAAAGAGAATTTCGGAGGTTGGTTGTCAGTCTATTGAGGGTTTCTGGGCAATATCGAAGTTGAAGTTACATAACAAAATCTATAGACTGCATACAATATTATAATTATTAAAATACTATATAATACTAAGGTCCATAGATTCAAATAATAAGGTATTACATTTCTTGATACATCCCTAAAGAGAATTTCGGGGGTTGGTTGTCAGTCTATTGAGGGTGTCTCGGCAACCTCGAAGTTGAAGTTACATAACAAAATCTATAGACTACATACACTATTATAATTATTAAAATACTATATAATACTAAGGTCCTTAGATTCAAATAATAAGGTATTACATACATCTCTTGATACATCCCTAAAGAGAATTTCGGGGGTTGGTTGTCAGTCTATTGAGGGTGTCTCGGCAACCTCGAAGTTGAAGTTACATAACAAAATATATACACTACATACAATATTATAATTATTAAAATACTATATAATACTAAGGTCCTTAGATTCAAATAATAAGGTATTACATCTCTTAATACATCCCTAAAGAGAATTTCGGGGGTTGGTTGTCAGTCTATTGAGGGTGTCTCGGCAACCTCGAAGTTGAAGTTACATAACAAAATATATACACTACATACAATATTATAATTATTAAAATACTATATAATACTAAGGTCCTTAGATTCAAATAATAAGGTATTACATCTCTTGATACATCCCTAAAGAGAATTTCGGAGGTTGGTTGTCAGTCTATTGAGGGTTTCTGGGCAATATCGAAGTTGAAGTTACATAACAAAATCTATAGACTGCATACAATATTATAATTATTAAAATACTATATAATACTAAGGTCCATAGATTCAAATAATAAGGTATTACATTTCTTGATACATCCCTAAAGAGAATTTCGGGGGTTGGTTGTCAGTCTATTGAGGGTGTCTCGGCAACCTCGAAGTTGAAGTTACATAACAAAATCTATAGACTACATACACTATTATAATTATTAAAATACTATATAATACTAAGATCCGTAGATTCAAATAATAAGGTATTACATCTCTTGATACATCCCTAAAGAGAATTTCGGGGGTTGGTTGTCAGTCTATTGAGGGTTTCTGGGCAATATCGAAGTTGAAGTTACATAACAAAATATATACACTACATACAATATTATAATTATTAAAATACTATATAATACTAAGGTCCTTAGATTCAAATAATAAGGTATTACATCTCTTGATACATCCCTAAAGAGAATTTCGGGGGTTGGTTGACAGTCTATTGAGGGTTTCTGGGCAATATCGAAGTTGAAGTTACATAACAAAATCTATAGACTACATACACTATTATAATTATTAAAATACTATATAATACTAAGGTCCTTAGATTCAAATAATAAGGTATTACATCTCTTGATACATCCCTAAAGAGAATTTCGGGGGTTGGTTGACAGTCTATTGAGGGTGTCTCGACAACCTCGAAGTTGAAGTTACATAACAAAATATATACACTACATACAATATTATAATTATTAAAATACTATATAATACTAAGGTCCTTAGATTCAAATAATAAGGTATTACATCTCTTGATACATCCCTAAAGAGAATTTCGGGGGTTGGTTGTCAGTCTATTGAGGGTGTCTCGGCAACCTCGAAGTTGAAGTTACATAACAAAATATATACACTACATACAATATTATAATTATTAAAATACTATATAATACTAAGGTCCTTAGATTCAAATAATAAGGTATTACATCTCTTGATACATCCCTAAAGAGAATTTCGGAGGTTGGTTGTCAGTCTATTGAGGGTTTCTGGGCAATATCGAAGTTGAAGTTACATAACAAAATCTATAGACTGCATACAATATTATAATTATTAAAATACTATATAATACTAAGGTCCATAGATTCAAATAATAAGGTATTACATTTCTTGATACATCCCTAAAGAGAATTTCGGGGGTTGGTTGTCAGTCTATTGAGGGTGTCTCGGCAACCTCGAAGTTGAAGTTACATAACAAAATATATACACTACATACAATATTATAATTATTAAAATACTATATAATACTAAGGTCCTTAGATTCAAATAATAAGGTATTACATCTCTTGATACATCCCTAAAGAGAATTTCGGAGGTTGGTTGTCAGTCTATTGAGGGTTTCTGGGCAATATCGAAGTTGAAGTTACATAACAAAATCTATAGACTGCATACAATATTATAATTATTAAAATACTATATAATACTAAGGTCCATAGATTATCATAAGTTATATTATCTCTTGATATTTTAGAAATATTATTTATGTTAATTTTTCCTAAATCTAATCTGTACAAATTTACTCAATATTCTGGCTTTTGGCCTAGAGTTAATGTCAAATCGGTGGCATCTAAAATCTTGGTATATCCCGTGTTGATATCGGTTAAATGCCTAAGTATCTGATCATTATATGTTACAATTACATTATCATTTACTTTGTAGAGGCATTTCACTAGTTTCTTTATTACTATATCTGCCATTAGGAAATATTAATAAATATTGTTCTAATTCTCGAATCCAATTTATTATAGTCCTTAATTTCTAAGTTTACATATTTACATTCACTGACTGTATCTGAGTTTAACACCGAGTTTTCACAGTTAATGTCCTGATGAGGAATGTGTGTGAATGAGCAGATATGAGCAATGTGAATCTTGCTAGTACACTTTTCCTTTAATCCTAATATTATTACATTAGGAATGGACTTATAAGCTAGAACATATCTTACAGTTGGAATCATGGTGATGTAATTTGAATCATACAATGTTGGAGTGTATTCTACAGGGTCCACAATAGGTAAATTAATAAAATAAATTATTTCGTTAGAATCAATTTTACAATATACTTCTAATATTTTTTCTAGTTCCCAATATTCTCTAACTAAGTGTCTACGGGTAGTCTATCTTTATAGTACAATTCTATTTTACTAATTTCTTGAAATAATTCCGGTATTAATACTACACTGGGGTGTAAAGTTCCTAATGTACAAAATGTTAGTAAATTTCAATGTCTTGTACTAACTGTAACATAACATTATATACAATATTTAATTGATTCAGAATGCTTCGTATTTGTTCAATATTAATTTGGTCATTAAGTTGAATGTCTAGATGCCCTACGTTTCAGGAAACCAAAAAAAAATAATATTATCCCTACGTCGTTGAAGTCGTCTGTAGGTGAGCATGATAGCAGCCACAGAAATTAGGATACCAACCCAACATGTAATTTGGTATAACGAGCTATAGTGTCCCCTCTGTTGACATTCAGAAAAAACTTTATGACAGATTTTAAATAATGATAATTTTAAACAGTTAGTATTTCCTATAAGACCCAAGAAACCTACTCTTGTGCTTGTATTGGATTGTATTAAGGGAGTATCATAATGACCCACATTCACTTATTTTATTTTTTATTTGAAGCACTAAAATGAATCCCCCCCCCAATTAAAATTTGTCCTACTAGAGTTAGTTTTGTCTAATTTGAAAATGTCATTTTATTCGAGAATAGTAAGTATTTACAGTTTGAAAAAATACTACCATTTTGAAATTTTTCTGGTTAACGGACTTGTCTAATGGTTTAACAAGCCTATATAATAAAATTTAAACTGAAATTTAATTGCTACCGTAAAACTATTACTAAAACCTACAAGGTCTAGATAACTACAAGAAAAACAAAAAAAAACTTATTTTTAGAATATATTATCTGGAATTTTAAAATTTAAAAAACGTCGCTATTAACATACACTCAAGAATGCTTTGTTTCGTGTCTATCTCTTTAAAATAGTATAACTATTTACAAAACAGTGACTTATTTGCTCTAGCTTTTACCAGTGCAAAAACCAAAACGTTATTTTGTACAATTTCAAATTGATAGCTGTTAATGTTTAGAATACACGATATATCTAAAAAAAACATTAAATTTACAAAAAAATGTAAGAGCCAGATATTTTACTCTGATAGTGAAGTCAAAGAATAAAAGCGTTATTACTAAAAACATATTTCTTTTGTTATATAATCGAAAAACCCAAAAGTTCATAATAATCTTCATATTTTATGTTACACCTCATATTACTGTCTTTATTATTTTATTACTGCTTAAAGCCTCCTTGTTTCTTAAACTAAAGCTTTCATTTCCATTTTAATGTTACAATTACAAAACAATCTTTTAGTAAATACAAATATTAAAAAATCTAAATAATGTTAGAAAATTAAAAAACAATTTAAAGAATATTTTTAATAACACTTAAACTTAATTATGATAAAGTACAAAACATCCTAACATAAACAGACATGATCAGAAATTAAAAATAAACCAAATTAAATACAATATTACAACAGGTGTTCAAAGTAACCACCATTAGATCCGATTGAATAATTCTGACTACAAGGTGTCCAATAAATCGTAAAGAATTACTAGTATCATAAATTTAATGTTGTAGTTTTTTTATGAATAATTTTGTTAATTTTAGAACTATAGAAAATTTAAAAGTATTCAGAATTGAAAGAGAAATCAATTTCGTTACTCGTAGATTGTAATATTAACAGTTTGTAAGGGTTGTGTCCTCCGAGCGGCCAGTATTCTGAGCGTCTCATCTCGGGTCAGACAGGTCTAGAGGTTATCTGCTGAGAGGCACATTTGTCTGCTAGATTCTTTAGCTCCCTGCACTCTATTAATCCACGATAAAACATGTTCCAATAAATATTTTTGAAGAAAGCGTAAACACTATATCTGTTTTAATTTTTAAATTAATGTTTTTTAAAAAATCTTCGAAATAAATTTAAGAAAATAAAGTAAGGTGACTAAAACATGTCAATTTCGAACCTAACCTAACCTATCACGGGCTATCTTAGAAGTCACTTTTAGCAGTAAAATGTGGTACTCAGCGGAAATCCCCCTAGATTTGCCAAACTCTTCTAAATCTTGTTAACTGAAGATACACCGCTGGGGCGGGCGACACAGTTTTTAAGATATTCTACAACGAAAGTTTTAAACGTCTGCCATTTTCATAATGTACAAATCGTGCAGTTATTATACTGATAAAAGGTTACATAAAAAAATAAAGATACCAAAACTGGAGTACAGGAACGTTTTTGTTTATTTCATCGTAATATGCTCTGGAAGTTGTTACGTTCTTTTCAGATACACCCTGTACCAAAACTGATACATTAACAAAAGAACTGTCACAATATTTCAACGGTAGAATCGGTGGAAGAGGACAAAGACAATAATTGTTTAACTGGAATAAATAACGTTTCAACTATCAAATGTTTTTATTTTGAGTGAACAGTTATTCCCGTCATCATTTCCAATTAAAAGAACGTTCTTCGTTAATCGATCTGAACAAAAACCTGATAAAAACGTGTGTTCCAATTCCGACAAGATTAAACGATGGAGTTTAAAAGCAATTAAAAACAGATTTGTATTCAATTAATTTCACCTGTATCCGAAGCCGCCATTTTGGACAATAAATCTAGTAAATTGGGGAATTCATCCCTCTCATCAGGCAAAAAGCAATTACTCTGCTAATAAATGGATAGCGACATTTAAATCTTCGTAAGTAACGGGTAGTACGTATAGATGACGGTAGAGTGAAGCAGCAGCTTGGTTATGTTACGTGTAGTATAAGTAGATTGCGATAGAGTGCAGGACGCGTCACTTATAGTAGCACAAAAATATATCTGTAACTAAATCAGAATGTTATTACTGGTAATTTGTAAAACACTTGCAAATTATTTAAAAAATATATTCATAGATCTGATTAGCTTAACTGTTTGAGTTTTACATAAAATGTTAAAAAATACTGCTTCTTCATTTTAAATTTTAAAAAAAGCTTTGAAAAGAAAATCATTGCATGTACAGTACTTTGTTGCTTCTCCAAAAATAAAACGAAATATACTAATGAAGCCCAAAATACCTCTATTTTTCAAATTACTCCAAAACTGTAATTGTTTTTTCTTGCTTTTTGACTCATTGTTTTGAGTTATAATTTTTCACATTTCATGAAAATAGTTTGTTCAAATTTTCGTATTTTTAGAACGCATCCGACGCCCATAGTTTAATCCATTTTAATCCCTTTTTTGGGAATTCTTAGAAACCACATTTAAGAGTAACATTTTATTAGAATTGATAGAGACAATTTAAAGTAAACATGCGTTTTTATTTTTGCTCATGTGCGGCATTCTCTAAATTTTGATTTGAGGGGGATCACCTCAACATATAACCAAAATATACCCACGTAAATTTGATCACAATCAGTTTTCTCGTTT
The DNA here is from genome assembly GCA_963513935.1 of Aphrophora alni. Classification (NCBI taxonomy): domain Eukaryota; kingdom Metazoa; phylum Arthropoda; class Insecta; order Hemiptera; family Aphrophoridae; genus Aphrophora; species Aphrophora alni. The sequence continues at coordinate 71,347,679 of OY740774.1, read as the reverse complement.
TCTCTGAATAGCACTGCACACACAACAGATAGACATCATTCCGAAAACAAATTTAGGTTCAAGAAGGATATTTATATCACCACTAAAATACGACATTTTTATATGAATAAAAATATATACATTTCTTACTAAAGTAGCCTATACCGTGTGTTCCAAAAGTCCCGGACCGGTTCAATAACTTGAAAACCAAAAATGATAGAAACAGATATTTTGTATGTGCCTCCGGTGATAAAAAACTACGTTTTGGCAAATGAGAAATGTTTACCTATTCCCGAAAATTGGGGTTGTGGGCGTCGACTCAAATATCTTAAATGGACTTATTTATTAAGGTATCTTGCTTTTATCTCAAATGACGGCCGTTTAAATATTTGAAACGGCTATTTTATTTTTATTATTTCATTAACCATTAATTATATAAGGCGAGAATATGTGATCAAAATATATTTTAAAAAATTTATGTTGCAATCATAATTACTATTATTGAATTTCGAAATAAAAATACAGATTCCTAGTACAGGGTGGATAAAGAACTTTGAATGTTTTATTTTATTAAATACCAATCCATTATGATTTAGAGCAATTTAAAGCTGATAATTCTCAATAAAGTGCCGAGATTAGTATTTAATTTTTTTTATAACCTTCAACTACGTTTTTTTTTTTTTTTTTAAGTGGAAAGCCCACTAAAACCTACACTTTTCGAAATATACTATTATTTATATGCTGGAGAAATACCTTTTGCAAAATTAAATCTTAAAATTACATCAACTAACATATCATTGTTATACACCATGTAATAGGAATTCATACTATTTTAAATATGAAATAATAGTTATTATAATTACAAAGTCACAAGTATTTTTAATACATTTTGATCCAGTATTCGTCATCTAATTAAGTATAAAATAAAGTAAATAAATGAACGGCCGCCGTTTTAGATAGGAGCAAGATATCGACTACTGATTATCTCAGTTATATTTAACTAAATAAGACCTTCAGAATGAGTGGTTACTAGATGGGGATTTCCATTTAAGATTATTGAGTTGCCCCCCCCCCCAAATCCTCCATTTCCGGAGGACAGGAAAACATTCCTCACATGCTAAAAAGTTGTTTTTTTATCACCAAAAGGCACATATTAAATATCATTTTGAGTTGCCAAGTTATTGAATCGGTACAGGACTTTTGGAACACAGTATATAAATTTAAGATATAAACATAAAAAAATATAAGAAATTTATAATAAAATGAATCAATATTTTATATATCCTTTTATTAAAATATCTGTCATGAGAAGAAGAATTATTTCAAATAAATAAATTATGCTAAAACATTGGACAAACTTTCTCATTACCATAACTAAACAAATACCAACAAAAACAGCTAATCTTCGCAAAAAATGCCATTTCGGACCTTCTTAATCAAATATTGAAACATGGAGACGTCTTTGAAAAAATATACATAAGGGACTAAACTTGCTTCATTTTTAAATTGTATTTGATTAAAAACTAGCTTTGGTCAATATTAAAATTGTCAATGGTTCAAGGTTGATTTTTGTTCATTCCTGATTCGTAATATGGTATATTCCCACATTAATCTTCAAATTGCAGTAAAATTATTAGATCTGATATTATAACAGCCCCAGGGTCGATTTTTTAAAGTTTTTTACAGACAACTCTCGAACCAACATTTTTAGAGAGATGGCGACGAATACATTTTCTTTCGGTCCTTAGAGGATACACTATATTGCTAGACCCGTGTCAATAATAATCTTATTTCTTTGATTACCTACCTCTACATTTTTAGTTATCAAAAAATGCAAAAAAAAGTCATGATATACTACCCCACACCAAATATCACTAAAATTTGAACCAATGACAGATAGACAAATCATTCTAAGAGTATCCCAAAACTGATATTTCCGCACATAACCTGATCCAGACTACATGTATCAGCTGTAGAACTATTTTGACGTAGCACTTGACAAATTACGTTGGATGACTTTTAGAGTAAGTTTGGTTGTCACGAATATTCGACGTCCATCTGACTGATCTTCTCGTTTTATGACTTCAGAAAAAGGAAAAAGTTATTTTTGACATGCCGTCCGTCCGACGTTGTTTTCACTGTCGTCAGCACGTAAGCATAGCTGCTACTATATTTAGTCTAGGGAACTATAGTGTCAGTTGGTAGAGCAGTGGCGCGTAAAGCCAAAGGTCCTAGGTTCGATTCCTGGTCTAGGTTGTATATTTTTCAGTTTAAATATTATTGTATTTTCAATACTAGATGGTAAAAAACGTATTAGCGTTAAAATAAATAAATTTATAATTAATAAATACATACGCAATGGCTGCTAAATGAGTAAAAATGAATTTCAATGTCGCATATGCGAGGTAATTAATTTGGTAACTCAAAAATTGCAACAATAAAGTTAAGTCAATGAGAAGTCTTCGCCCTGTGCTGGGAAGCAACTTGGATAGCTTATAAGGGTCGCCACAGATCTTGACCGATGAATCAGCGCTACTTGCCATTCTGAAACAGCGAACCAGCGCCAGCGGTCCGCGCATCAGGCAAAACGGAGTAATCCAGATCGGTGAGCGCGTTGTCGTTTACACGTTCCTAGACATCTTAAGAATAATAAAACTACAATGAAACTTATATATGCCTTTTCTGCATGAATTTCCGCTTACAACGGTATAAATATATTTTAGTTTTAAAGTTATGTGTAATTTTTAATAATGAAAAATATTAGAAAGTTGAAACAAAATGACATGAAAAAGTCAGTCAGCGAGATCTTTTTTTTTAATTTTTGTGGTAGAAACAAACTTCCAGCAAGAAATTGTAGCAAATTAGTTGATCTTAAAAATGTATTCGAAAATATTTTTGATAGAACTCCTAGTTTGTTCAATACTCCGATGTAAATAACCGCTATGTTCAGTTCTACGCGCACCGTTGTCAGCGTCGTCGCGGACCACGGTCCCATGCTGTTCAACCACATCAGCATTCTTTAGTAAAAAATATATATCATAGCCTTTTATTTAAACCCTACTTCCTTTTAAACTATATATTACTTAAACATTTTTACCTCGTTGTTCTGAAAACTAGACTGTTTCGTCGTCGCGCTGACTATACGGCTTTTCCCCCACTTTTTTTCAAGATATAAATTATAACAAGTTATTTAAAAAGTTGAACCTCCGTAATATAACATTTGACAATATTTCCTTTAATTTCATAGGTCACTCGTCAAAATTGAACTGACCGTTTCGGAGGTGTGATATCGTAAACTCGAGTATACATAATTTGTTCACGGACATTAGTTGTGACCCGCACTCCTCCCCTAGCCTAACCCAGCGCTTGCCAAACCATCAGTCAATTTATAGTGTACAGTAAAATTTAGAAACTATAAATTAAAATGTTGGAATTTTAAATAGTGAATAACTCATTTTATTACAACTCATGTATTCTTTTTACTGTAAATTAAGTAAAAATGTACAGATTTCAATTCTACATGTCATGTTACCAACCCGACCTGTTTACGATGACAAATAGCTAACTTATTGTCAAACATGTAATTTATAATCCTGACTACATTCAATGAAATCTGATATTCACATAGTTAATATCAAAGTGGAGGTGCTTCAAATACGTAGAGGTACGAGGCCTGCTAGGACCTAGAGTGGAGAGTCTTAGGTTCAGGAAATCTGTGTAACAGTTGTTTTACTAAATTATCCTATACTGTTTTTACTGGGTCAGACCAATACAAGGCCCAACGTTTCCTACAAAGTCCAAGATACCAACTTTTGTTATTATATTTAGAGAATCTGTTCTTAATACATATTGTCTGGTGGGACTAAGCAAGTACTATGACACCTCACGTTTGAGAGGACTAAATGGCAATGTACAGTATAAGAGTATCCTCAAGGGTCCGACATGACTCCACAGAGGAGGCCCTTAGCCTTAAAGGAACTGATCTACGAAAATGGCTGCATTCCTGACTGGTCATTGGTTTGTCCATACTCATTTATACAAAATAGGGTGTCGTACACCAGACATTTTATGGTGCTGGTGTGTAAACTACTCAACACCTAGTTTTGACTGCCCAATTGGCCACTCTATAGAGTGGGGGACAGATATGGAAACAAGACATCATCAGAAGCATTTCAAGTTTTCCAAAAACCTGAATCTGGATTGTTAGAAAGGTTCTTCGAATGAGAGTGCATAATGCTCAGAGGCATATCGGTGTAGGTTAATATTATCATATTTTTTTTAATGTGGACATAAGAAGGATATTGTTAGGTCTTGGAGTTTTATTCCTAACACTTAAGACTTTATAAAATTAATTTTTAATTTTATGAGTTAGTTGAAGTACGTTGTAAGCAGTTTTAAAAATTGCAATTGTAATCTACAGGTTAACTCCGTTATGAATGTAGCATCTTAGTTGTGTCAGAGTATTATTGTTTTTATTATTCAGTTAATGATCAAGATTAAGATTTTTTTAAATTAAATTTTTTTTTAAACGGTCTCATAATTTAAATAATTGTTAGTATAAGTTAAGAAATCGAAAATGTTCTTGCATACATCTTTAGGAAGAAAAAATGTCTTTTTATACGCATAGGATGGCAATTTTTGTAATTCAAACATTGAAATTAGTAATCCTTTATAACTGCGTTTCAAATATCACATTTTATGAAATATATTTAAACACATCTCAGAAAGGTTGCACAATTGTTTTCATTATACAAATGTATAGAATGGGAATAGCAAGATATAAACGGCGCAACCTAGGCAATGTAGATGCACGGAAGTGAGAAGGCAACAAGTCCTTGGAGACCTTACCACGGCTGAAAGTTGTTTGGTAATAGTAAGAAAACGCAAAGTGGCTGTTTACTTGATAGCCATAACTGCTTACTGTCTCAATATACATAGTGTGTATACATCTTTAATACTCCAAACGTTATTTTGTTTCGAAATTATGATCCTATGTTTGAACCTACAGGCATTCCGCTCTCTTATTTTAAACAGCATAAGGTCAAGGGAGGGGGAATATGATAATAAGTTGATTAAGAACATGAATATATCATTCAAAAGTACGGGAAAATTCAAATTAAAAAACATTAAAAATAATAGAACTCGAAATTTAACATGATTGCCAATCTTCCTTTTCACAAGACCTCAAACATTTTTCAAAATATCCGATTTTTATGTCGCACTTCTAATTTTATATTAAATATTTGGCTTGGTTATTACACTTTCAAAAAACATGTTTTCATAAATTTAAATTGAAATCAATCAATTATTTCCACACACACACACATATATATATATATATATATATATATATATATATATATATATATATATATATATATATATATATATAATTATTTTTTTTAATAAACCTGAATAGACCAATCAACTCCAAAGTAATTTCTCCTTTCTTAAAATTTAATAATGAACAAACTTGTTAATTACAGTATTGTCTTTAGGACCTATGAAAAAGTGGATATATACTCTTACCTATATCTTTTATAACTTAAAAAAGGTGTCATTTTTTCAAATTCAATTATTAATACCACTTCAAAATTGTCCAAATGGGGGGAAAAAATTGTGTAACTATAACACGTACTTAAGACCCTGTTTTAGTAACAAATTGTAAACTTCTCCCCCCTCCACGAAAGTGTTTTAGGTTTTATTAAATTGGGTCCAGAATGTTAGTATTTGCAAAACAAATTGTAACAATTTGCTTATCACATTCGTGAACAATGTTTTTCGAAAAACAAATCTATCTAAATATATATATTTAACCTATATATTTTTTAAATATACATATTCTTAGTACAATAAAATGGCATTTGACTACTTAGAAATAACATATTAGTACTTTACTGAGAAAGTCAAAGAACGAATCGTTATATCCTCTCTCTCTTAACAGTTCAACTTTTCATCTTTACAACGCCTGTTTCCTTATTTACAAGGTTTTGAGAATATTTTATGTTAGATTGGGGGGTCCATAATTTGTATAGAGGAAGAACAAATATGAAGTACAAGGAACAATTAAGAGTTCTCTAGCTTTCTTCTCCTTAGATGTTTAATTGTATCCTAGAAAAATTAAATATATTTATATCTTTTAAAATGTTAACTGGCTGTAATTAAAATAAAAAACGTAAACATTAAAATAATAAAGTAGAGTAATCAACTATAGTGACAATAGTATTTACTTCTTATTGCATCATTTTGTAATTGTTTGCACTCCTTTGTGTCAGTTCGTTATTGATAAGCCCCAAAACATAACTACCTCGAGGTAACTTAACCAGTATATTTTATTTCTTGAGGATTGTTTTTATTTCAAAATTATAATGCAACTGTTTAACCTACACACGTTTTCAAACATTTATTTTAAGGATCTCTCCACTCCGTGTACGGGAAATATATACGTTATTCCATAAGTAAAATATAAATTGTGTATGTCGTTAAAAAGCTCTCAGGTGCTCCCTTACAGCGGACGTAGGTGGATCTACATCTTTCTACAAGTGGTCTTGGGTTAGATATCTCTCTCTCTCTCTCTCTCTCTCTCTCTCTCTCTCTCTCTCTCTCTCTCTCTCTCTCTCTCTCTCTCTTTCATCTAACCTATCAAGTCTCTCTTGATTAACTCAATTTTTCTTCCGATCCTGATGCTATTAGAATAGACTATTCCTGAGATTAGGCCTACTTTGTTTATTAGGAAACTTTTTTTTTTTTATAAGGGGATGATGACCGAGAGATTTTTCGCCTTTAAGCACCAAGAAACAAAATCATTAAAAACATGAGAAATAAAATTTCGTTAAAAAGATATCAAGAAAAGTAAAGGATTTTTTTATTAACACAAATAAAATTGTTACTGGGATTTTATGGTCACACTGTATATAAATGTTCTAAGGGACAGGATTGGTGATTATTTCATGGTCCCGGATATTGCCCTAAGAGCTATAGTTTCAAACGGAATTCGTTAATAATAAATTTCGTTCATTGAGCTTTGAAAGTACATTAAAAAGGTAATAGCAATTTAGAAGGGAATGTCCAGCTAATATTTATGATTATGGAGTTCCAGTTGTAGTAAAGCCTATATATTATTGAAACTAAATTACAGTTTCGTGTTTCAGGATAAATGGAAAATTGCCAATTCTATACAGTCCTGGTTAGGGCAATCAATAACAAATGAGATATTTATGGTTAGCCAATTTTTTTACCATTAGTATTGTAGGGGAGGGTGATTTTCACCCATATATTCGTATAATCAAAATCACTTATCAATCAAGACAAAAATTAAGGAGGTTAAAGACAAAATAGAGGTAGTCATCATTTCCTTTAAAAAAAAAAGAAAAGAAATATAAGGATGCAAATATAAACCTTAAGCTCTAGATAATGTATTAGCATCAAGGTCGTAAGATAACATGAGTTAATTAAGAAAAATCTGTTTGAGGAAGACAGGAATCTAGCCCACGACTACATGAAAATAGGCTTTTTGTTTAACCACAGTATACAAAATACTAAGTAATACTATATATTTCTTTTTAAATAATATAGGCCGCCTAATCAACCGGCTTTTCTGAATAATATATTATAACATAAGGTTTGATTAAATCTTATATTATAAACCAATTAAGAGAATTTTTGAAAAACGCTAAAAATGGATTGTTGTAAATTCCGCGTGCAGAGTTTTTTTTTTCTTCTTGTTGAAAGCAGAAAAAACTTGTCATCGCATTACAAAATTGAAGAAATAATCATGAAATAAACACCCCCCTAGAACTCGATTCAATTCAGAGTCGGACGAGAACAAGAGTTGGTTAAATTAGACCTGATAGGAAAGACGAAAGAGAGGGATCTAAATGAAGACTATTCCAAATAGGTGTAGATACAGCTAGTGTACATTGATATTGACACGTCAGTACTCAATATATGGTTAGACTCAGAGGGGCAGTTTTTAAAATAAACTAATATATTTTACTCTTGCTCTATAAAAAAATCTTAATTATTCGTGAAGTTAAGTGAGGCTGTATTTCTTTGTATACAGTGTCAAAAAGTAGATTTCAGCTGCTATTTGACTTAGTAAATCGATCGACCCTTAAATTTAAGGTGCCTGCTAAAGTTATCTACAACGCGTGATTTTTTTAAAAAATACAAGTTGTTCTGAAAATGTACAAAATATGTTATTTCTCATAAACTTCAAATGCAACAGTTTGTTTTTCTTGTTTGATATTCTCACTTTCCAGATAAAACTACATTAATAGACATTTAGTCTGTGTGCCTATCATTTTACTGTTAAAAAACTTACAGTTTATAAATTTTAATTGGAATATTCACATATACAGTATTACAGTTTAACCCAAGAAGAAAGCTACGAATGCCTTTTTCAATTAGATAGGTACATTTTTGTCGTCTAAACCTGTTACTCTAACAACAATGTTACTAGGAAGTGTGTTTTCTTGATATTAAATTAGAACAAATATTGGTTTTATTGAACTATCTAAAATAAGTAAATTGTTTTTTGATGCATTTAAACCACTTTCACCTTCTCGGAATTCCTAAACATTAACTTTGCGCTAAGTGACATTTATTCAGCCACCTTTGTACTGTCACATCAGTAAACAACCTGTCTCTATAGTGTTTATTTGACCGACCACCTATAATAACTAGCCTATAAACTTGTACTTGAAGTGAACGATGGAGCTGACAGAACATATGAGAATTGTTCTACTAATGATGGGTTGGTTTGGGAATTGAGGTTGATCTTACCAAAAAGTTACTTACGTATTTCATGATACTTTTCTAAATTATCTCCTGTATAAAATCAAGTTTTTAAGACTGTTTAACTTTTTGAGGAAACAAGATCAGTAAAAGATCACGCCCGTTTCGAATGAAGAAAGAATGCTACTGATAAGACATCTTAAAACGTATTACCAGTCTTCTGTTAGAAAAGTAGGAAATGATCATCATAGTAATTATCGGTTTGTTCACAACTTTTTGGAACGTTATAATTCCCACCCATACAAAATTAATGAGTCCCATTCATAAAAAGTTAATAAGTCCCTTCCATACAAAGTTAATTTTGATTTTGGAGTGATTCGAACCCACATTGCGAGAAGCCTATACATAGTGCCCTGAAAAAAGTTATTGTTTGGATAGGTATATACAGAGTGGGCCATAAGTCACTTGACACTACCGGTCACTCAGTATCAATTTGACTCTAGTTGTAACCTGTCAGCTGTTACAACAAAACAACAGTATCGTTTTGAGGTTATGTTTGAGTTATGTTGAAGTTAGCACCTTTTTAGAGGTGATTTTAGTTGATTAAGTTTTGTAGTTAATGAATAGTAAGCTCCCAATAAGAGAACGCGTTTTTATTCTTCAGCAGTGGAGGTTACATGATCATAATTACTATGATGTAGAATCATTTTTGCAGCATTTCCCAAACAGTAGACCATTATCATGAATTTCATGAATAATGAAATTACTATCATGAATAGTAATAAATTTTTGTCAAGTGACTTATGGCCCACTCTGTATAATGATAGCGTAGTTGGTGCATTCATCAATATAGGAAACTTAAATGGAAACTATTCATGGCAAATTGTTAAACAGGATTGCTTTCAGAGTTTCAAATGCACTGCTGAACAACCTGTGATTTCAGCAAGATGATGCCCCTTCTCACTACGCTATACAAGTAAGCGTACTTATAAATGAAATATTCCCTCAAGAGAAGAGGACCGATAGAATGGCCAACACGTTCGTCAGACCTTTTACTGGGAGATTTATTTTTATAGGGTCATTTAAAACACAAAATACGTCAAACTAAACCTGTAGGAATTGGTGATTAGGGAGCGTATTGTTCAAGAAGATGCGATAATTATACCCTATATGCTGCAGAACTTTCTGGGATCCTACTACTAAAGATTAATCCATAACCAATGTCTATTTTTGTTGTTTTGTGGAGTCACCTTCCAAAGGTAGGCAACTTTCAACTGGACACTCTGTGTATAGTGAGCCGAACATGATGCCATATCACATCAATAGGTAGGATCTGTGGACATTGCATGGTCTCAGGTGTCACGTGACCATGAGACTGATTGTATTATCTGATATTCCTTAAATAGAAATCCCTAAGTAAATACGAACATTAGAAATAAACTATTTTACCAAATATTATCATTAGACTCTCCACCACAGCAATAAGTAATTTTGTTAGAAATAAAAACACAATTTTCTCAGCTCCCTTCTTGTATTGAAATATTAATATCTTAAAAGCGTCTCCAAGATTTGTTTCCATCAAAACACAAGACAAAATGACGAAGCCATTACGTCGGTATTACTGTGTCCCTAAAGACATCTTCTCTTTAAGCAGACAATGGTTTACATTTGGGTTTTAATTTTTACTTAGTCACACAGAGCTCTGTTATTACGAAGTTTTCATGACAACTCACCCCACTCTTACTGTAAAACCCCCAAACCGCAAAGCTGTCTCACTTATTCCATAAACTAAAAATTTGTAAAACGTTCTATCAAATAGGCGTATCTTTATTAAAATTTCCTTTAATAAAAATAAAATATATTTCAAATAAAAATATATAAAGGTAAATCAATACTAAATTAAGTATGAACCCATTTTTTAACGAACAAGCCAAAGAACGAAATTATCGTTTCTTCGATAAATTACTTTGAAGAAATCAACTAAACAAGTCAATTTCTATATTTTAGATAAAGATTTTAAGTATATACTGTAAATTCAATAGTTAAATCACTCATGCATTCGGTCAAAGCTTATAAACCAAGCTACCAACTTGAATAATTTAACCTAGTAGGTATTTAAAATTCCGTTGTGATTTTTGATATATTTCATTAGAAATTATCGTGCACATATCCTAAAGAATAATTGTATTCTTGACTTTTAACAAACTTTAAGTTTAAAAATATTATTTATTTAAATGTTACATAACCTAATATAGACCAACTTAGTTCTTAATTTCCCCACAATTCACTGAAATTGACATATTAAATACGTATTTTGTAGGTTAAGTTTACATGGCAAACACAATGTAAGAATTTTAATTTTTTCCCCTTAATTTGTACTACATACCTCTCTTTATAAAAATAGTAATATATTTTGGTGAGAAAAAAGGTTTATCACTTCGAAATTGACATATTTTAATCACGTATTTGTGGGTTTTAAGTTTACATGGCAAACACAATGTTTCAAGTGATCACCGAAGTCTAGCAACATTGAGCATGGTTATTACATGGATGGGTGATAGTTTTTCTACCACGGGTGCATGGGATATAATTACCGAAGTTTTGAACAAGCCAAAGTAGAAATATTCTCATGATAAATACAGAGACACAAATTAACCTAATGAAAAAACATCTCACCTTCTCCCTCACACATCCACAAAACTACAATAATAATCAAAAGTAATATTAGTTGTAATCTTCCCAAAAATGTCTTATAATTGAGAAAGGAAACAACAAATTTCTTGATATCCGAGTTATTTTTTCAATGAATGGTCAATTCCTTTTGCATTGTTTAAAATTATTTTTAATAATATTTATATACTTCTAAATATAGTTCGCTTCACTTTTGATTTGATTTTTTTTTTTAATAAAGGCCTAAGTTAATTTTCGTGTGTTCCCCATTCCTTTTTTTTAAATTGTTAGTTTGGAATGCAACACACTTTTTAGGCTACTTCTAAAATAAAACCATCTGTTATCAGTAAATAATTAGCCTACACAAAAATATTATAATAATTTAAATTATAAATTTATAGCCTTTTAAAATTTTTTGACAATAATGAAATAATAAACCATCGTTTTCAAAACAAGTTAAAATATGGACATATATTAAATTTCATCACAATCGGTACATAGGTTTGCACTGTACAAACATCTGACAGAGATTTTCTTGAAAGGAACAACATTAGAGAAAACTTCAATCACCAAATGAAAAACAAAACACACACCCCCCGCATACACACACACACACACACACACACACACACACACACACACACACACACACAATTTTCAACAACAAACACTTCCTTTGCTCAAGAAGACGTGTCAGTGACCTGGTTATCATGTTCTCATTCAAAGCTCTAGTAACAAATAAAGTGTTTTTGTGAACATTTAATTTTTTCAATGCTAAAAACCTCTCAGCAATCATCGCCTTATAAAATAAAGGAAAAGATAAAACAACTCTCATTTAGTCTAATAGCATCAGTGTTGATAAATAACAATATCTGGTCGAGGAAACTCCGGAAAATGAAAGAGAGTAATCTAACCCGATATAAAAAAAGGTGTAGATCCAGTTAGGAACTCCGGAATTGCTAATCCTGTATGGTATGCTCGTGAGGGGATTTCTTTCTTTTAATGGAGGAGACACTCTCCACATTATTACTTATTTTGTATTCGATTAACCACAAAAGCTATATTTCCAGGAAAACCCTGATATAAATATTTTGACCTATATCAAAATTTTCTCTCAAGAAAGAAAGTAAAAACTGTAGTCGTAAATGTTGGAGAACGACTAATGTATAAAATTTAAACTTTATTCAAAAGAAGCGAATCAAGTCAAATCCTAACCGGATAAAAGAAACTGAAGATTTGCCAAAATAAAATTAAACGTGAATGATAAACCTGCCGACGTAATTGCTTACGGTGAATTAGATTTCTTAATGGAATATTTTCATCCTTCAGAGCGTGGGAGAAATGATTTTCCAATTATTCGAATATTATCCGGACTGTTTCCCAGATACATGGAGTGTTGCCAATCCCACGCAGTTAGGCGTTACCAATCAATAAATGCAATTGGTGGAGGAAAAAATGACGATTCCTAAACTGAAACTGTCAAAGAAATATACTTCACTTACTGCAGCATAGGTTTTGAGCAAAACTGTAAACATAACCTCAATTTTAACGCTGACGTATTATAGGCCGCAAATTTGTTTTCCGTGTATTTACTCGATTATGTCATCGACCTTGTGATTAATATAATAGTCGAATAAAGTCGGACATATATCGGAGGGGGGGGGCTGCAATTTTATTGTTTAAATTGTTTATTAAGGATATTTTAAAATTAAGAAATTTGTCCATTTGGAAGGTAAGCATAATTTGGTATTAAAAATTTAATTACCTTTTATATAATAACATATATTTGTTTCTACAAAATATTAGATATGTTCATTATTCATTCAAATGAGCGCTATCATTTAACTTCAAAGATTGTAGGCTACATGCCTATTTTAAACAATAAGTACGTACAGAAATTATTGATGGATATTAATGAAACTTTAGAAAAAGAAGCTTCTTGTGATGGTTATTAACTACACAAAATATGTTTAATCATAACCTAAAAAAACGTACGTTTTCGGAATTATGTTGTAAATACAAACCAAATTGTCGTTCATACGTGAAATTTCGTATTAATTGTAGTTAAAAAAAATTTGTGCAACCAGGGAAGAAGACAAAGTTTAAGTTGCAATTTTGTTGAATTTTAGAGTGTTTTCTGTCCGGAACATCCAATTTTTGTAAACATGTACACAGTTTCATTTCGTAGTACAAGAAATGTTAGGAACATATTCTTTACAACAACTACAGTTACAAATATGGTTTTCTTTGTGCTTTGTTAAATATAGATGGATCTAATAAACATATTTTAATGAAACCAGTGCCAAACAGTTGTTTCTAGAAAGATTTGTGTGTCGATCTGATTGTTATTGATGTTTGTAAAAAAATTAAAACAGTAAAAATCGTCAATTATAAACTAATTTCTGTATCTTAACAGATAGTTAATCTAAATAGTTTTTATTGTAGAATAATGTTCATTGAATCAAAAACATTTCAGATTAAAATATTGAACTTAACTTCTAAAAATCGAGGCTAACGTCTAAACTTTGAAACTATAAAATATAAGGGTATTCCATTTTTTCTAACTGAGGTCAAATTGTAGCTTTTATGTGCTTTCAGATTGTAAAACTATAATAATAATTGGATTTACACTCCAGCCGTCCAAACGTATTCTAGAGTTCATAACGAACAACATTTTGTAATTGTTAAATACAATATGTTCCGGAAATTTCTACACTACAGAAATAACTTCTATCACCGTCTATCCCCACTATTTCATTCCCAAAAATGAAAATAACTGAATGACCCGGACTGATTACATAGTTTTATGTAGATAATATATTTCCACTATTCAAAAAAATATAAAATACTTAGTTTTTTACAGGCATAACGCGTGGAAATGTAATAGTTTTGAGAGTGTCTGTACCGAGCCCGATGGTTGCTATAGCAACGTATATTCCAATGTCAGCTGTTGCGAGCTATTTGTATCCAATAGCAACGTAGGGTTAGTTACAGTTCTTAAAATAGCTCCGTACATGAAGCATAAGGGAATTCATTTTTCACGCATGGATTGCAATGATATTAGAAACGCTTGGCCGACTACTAGCGACAGTTCAAGGTGTATTACAGATTTTACCATGAGGATAGTTAAACACAATGCGGATCGTAACAAGATAAGGACCAGTAAACCCCACGCGGTTCCACGATATATATGTTTAACAGTAAACCCCCAGGGGTACACGATATATATGTTTAACAATAAACCTCCAAGGGTACACGATATATATGTTTAACAATAAACCCCCCGAGGTTCACGATATATATGTTTAACAATAAACCCCCCGAGGTTCACGATATATATGTTTAACAATAAACCTCCAAGGGTACACGATATATATGTTTAACAGTAAACCCCCAGGGGTACACGATATATATGTTTAACAATAAACCTCAAAGGGTTCACGATATATATGTTTAACAATAAACCTCAAAGGGTTCACGATATATATGTTTAACAGTAAACCCCCAGGGGTACACGATATATATGTTTAACAATAAACCTCCAAGGGTACACGATATATATGTTTAACAATAAACCCCCCGAGGTTCACGATATATATGTTTAACAATAAACCCCCCGAGGTTCACGATATATATGTTTAACAATAAACCTCCAAGGGTACACGATATATATGTTTAACAGTAAACCCCCAGGGGTACACGATATATATGTTTAACAATAAACCTCAAAGGGTTCACGATATATATGTTTAACAATAAACCTCAAAGGGTTCACGATATATATGTTTAACAGTAAACCCCCAGGGGTACACGATATATATGTTTAACAGTAAACCCCCAGGGGTACACGATATATATGTTTAACAATAAACCTCAAAGGGTTCACGATATATATGTTTAACAGTAAACCCCCAGGGGTACACGATATATATGTTTAACAGTAAACCCCCAGGGGTACACGATATATATGTTTAACAATAAACCTCAAAGGGTTCACGATATATATGTTTAACAATAAACCTCAAAGGGTTCACGATATATATGTTTAACAGTAAACCCCCAGGGGTACACGATATATATGTTTAACAGTAAACCCCCAGGGGTACACGATATATATGTTTAACAATAAACCTCAAAGGGTTCACGATATATATGTTTAACAGTAAACCCCCAGGGGTACACGATATATATGTTTAACAGTAAACCCCCAGGGGTACACGATATATATGTTTAACAATAAACCTCAAAGGGTTCACGATATATATGTTTAACAATAAACCTCAAAGGGTTCACGATATATATGTTTAACAGTAAACCCCCAGGGGTACACGATATATATGTTTAACAATAAACCCCCAGGGGTACACGATATATATGTTTAACAATAAACCTCCAGGGGTTCACGATATATATGTTTAACAGTAAACCCCCAGGGGTACACGATATATATGTTTAACAATAAACCTCCAAGGGTACACGATATATATGTTTAACAGTAAACCCCCAGGGGTACACGATATATATGTTTAACAATAACCTCCAGGGGTTTACGATATATATGTTTAACAGTAAACCCCCAGGGGTACACGATATATATGTTTAACAGTAAACCCCCAGGGTTACACGATATTTTTGTTTAACAATAAACCTCAAAGGGTTCACGATATATATGTTTAACAGTAAACCCCCAGGGGTACACGATATATATGTTTAACAATAAACCTCCAGGGGTTCACGATATATATGTTTAACAGTAAACCCCCAGGGGTTCACGATATATATGTTTAACAATAACCTCCAGGGGTTTACGATATATATGTTTAACAGTAAACCCCCAGGGGTACACGATATATATGTTTAACAATAAACCTCAAAGGGTTCACGATATATATGTTTAACAATAAACCTCAAAGGGTTCACGATATATATGTTTAACAGTAAACCCCCAGGGGTACACGATATATATGTTTAACAATAAACCTCAAAGGGTTCACGATATATATGTTTAACAATAAACCTCAAAGGGTTCACGATATATATGTTTAACAGTAAACCCCCAGGGGTACACGATATATATGTTTAACAGTAAACCCCCAGGGGTACACGATATATATGTTTAACAAATAACCTCAAAGGGTTCACGATATATATGTTTAACAATAAACCTCAAAGGGTTCACGATATATATGTTTAACAGTAAACCCCCAGGGGTACACGATATATATGTTTAACAGTAAACCCCCAGGGTTACACGATATTTTTGTTTAACAATAAACCTCAAAGGGTTCACGATATATATGTTTAACAGTAAACCCCCAGGGGTACACGATATATATGTTTAACAATAAACCTCCAGGGGTTCACGATATATATGTTTAACAGTAAACCCCCAGGGGTTCACGATATATATGTTTAACAATAACCTCCAGGGGTTTACGATATATATGTTTAACAGTAAACCCCCAGGGGTACACGATATATATGTTTAACAGTAAACCCCCAGGGGTTCACGATATATATGTTTAACAGTAAACCCCCAGGGGTACACGATATATATGTTTAACAGTAAACCCCCAGGGGTACACGATATATATGTTTAACAATAAACCTCAAAGGGTTCACGATATATATGTTTAACAATAAACCTCAAAGGGTTCACGATATATATGTTTAACAGTAAACCCCCAGGGGTACACGATATATATGTTTAACAGTAAACCCCCAGGGGTACACGATATATATGTTTAACAATAAACCTCCAGGGGTTTACGATATATATGTTTAACAGTAAACCCCCAGGGGTACACGATATATATGTTTAACAGTAAACCCCCAGGGGTACACGATATATATGTTTAACAATAAACCCCCCGAGGTTCACGATATATATGTTTAACAGTAAACCCTAGGGGTTCACGATATATATGTTTAACAATAAACCTCCAGGGGTTCACGATATATATGTTTAACAATACACCCCCCGAGGTTCACGATATATATGTTTAACAGTAAACCATAGGGGTTCACGATATATATGTTTAACAGTAAACCCTAGGGGTTCACGATATATGTTTAACAATAAACCCTAGGGGTTCATGATATATATGTTTAACAGTAAACCCTAGGGGTTCACGATATATATGTTTAATAATACACCCCGGGGTTCACGATATATATGTATAACAGTAAACCCCGGGGTTCACGAATATATGTTTACCAGTTAACCCCCAGGGGTTCACGATATATAATATGTTTACCAGTTAACCCCCAGGGGTTCACGATATATGTTTACCAGTAAACCCTAGGGGTTCACGATATATATGTTTAACAGTAAACCCTAGGGGTTCACGATATATATGTTTAATAATACACCCCCAGGGTTCACGATATACACGTATAACAGTAAACCATAGTGGTTCACGATATATATGTTTAACAGTAAACCCTAGGGGTTCACGATATATATGTTTAACAGTAAACCCTAGGGGTTCACGAATATATATGTTTACCAGTTAACCCCCAGGGGTTCACGATATATATGTTTAACAGTAAACCCTAGGGGTTCACGATATATATGTTTAACAATACACCCCCCGAGGTTCACGATATATATGTTTAACAGTAAACCATAGGGGTTCACGATATATATGTTTAACAGTAAACCCTAGGGGTTCACGATATATATGTTTAACAGTAAACCCTAGGGGTTCACGATATATATGTTTAACAGTAAACCCTAGGGGTTCACGATATATATGTTTAATAATACACCCCCGGGGTTCACGATATATATGTATAACAGTAAACCCCGGGGTTCACGAATATATGTTTACCAGTTAACCCCCAGGGGTTCACGATATATATGTTTACCAGTAAACCCTAGGGGTTCACGATATATATGTTTACCAGTAAACCCCCAGGGGTTCACGATATATAATATGTTTACCAGTTAACCCCCAGGGGTTCACGATATATATGTTTACCAGTAAACCCCCAAGGGTTCACGATATATATGTTTACCAGTAAACCCCCAAGGGTTCACGATATATATGTTTACCAGTAAACCCTAGGGGTTCACGATATATATGTTTACCAGTAAACCTCCAGGTGTTCACGATATATATTGTTTACCAGTAAACCTCTGGGGTTCACGATATATATGTTTACTAGTAAACACCCAGGGGTTCACGATATATATGTTTACCTGTAAACCCCCGGAGTTCACGAATATATATTTTTCTTATTGTTTAAAGACGAAAAACTTCCGGCTCATACAAAAATGATAGAAAAGAACGTATATTACAAATCCCTTGCCGTCTCATACGCAGTGTAAGTGTCGGGAAAGAAGACGAGTTGGTCAAGAGACAGCTGACAGGAAAGATGAAAGAGGGGTGAATTCGGCTGGGTACCTAGGGTATTGTTTCTCCTTACTTTAAATATAATTCTGAGGGCTGGATAATGTATAGTGAGCAAAAGTGTCACAATTCCGAGGTACTCTACACTTTCCATCATCAAGTTTTGGATTATATCCCTCTGTTTCATGTTTTCTATCATGTCTCTTGGTTAATTATTGTTCTCTTCCAATCTTGGACGCTAGAAGTCTCCATTGTATACTCGTTTTTAAGCAATGATGACCTTCTGCATCATTACCTGTAACAATAGTTGATGACAACTCTACCAGTAATAATAATTAAACGTGTTTGCGAGACTTGTGTGGATGTTCGTATGAGAAAAAAGAGTTTTCCATCCAATCAGAGATGACCTTGATAATAACAAGTCATAGACCCCTTCTCCTTTTATGGTAATAACTAAAATATAAATTCTCATCTCTGGGAATTACAGCTTGTATGTGACGTCTCAACTAGACTCAAAAATTTGTTTTGACAGATTTGTTTACCTCCTCTTGAAGAGGGAGGTTTGAGGTTTATCTAAAAAATATCTCAAATGTTTCAAAGCGGGAGGGGTCCTTGTGATACATTTTGAACATCTTGATGAGCACATAAAAATCAATAAAGGAAAACGTAATTCTGTTGAACCAATCCATAGTGGTATGGCAATTTGTAACAAAATTATTATAATTTAATACTCCTTTTATATTATTTTAAGTTGAGCGTTGACTATAGTTAGAGGGGTCTTAAGTATGGTATAAAGCACATAGATTATCCATTGTGTTCATGAGCATCAGTAAGTACAGGAAAGTACAATTTTGTGTGACTATATGACCCCTATTGTCTACGAAACCAGCAGTGGCATGGTGAACCTAACTATCAACCTGGAATTACTTTTATCTACAAACTTTTCTTTAACAGTATTTAGCAAATTTTCTCTTAGTGAAATAAAGCTTCAAATATTACAATTAAAATTGTTCATTTTAGAAAATTGTCCGTCTTAATAATTCCAAATTACCGCTGTATATCGTAACTACTTTAAAATATTACTAAATTACAATAATTTTATCTAAAATACAATCAATGTTTTATATAAAAATCATATTTGAATAAAAATGAAGCATTTATTTACAACAGCCAAGGTTCACTTTTTGTTTTTATAAGTTATTCCTTAACCGTAATATTTAATTAGCCTACTTTGGCGGAATTTTTGATTATTTACCGACATTTAATAAATTTTAATTTTTGGAGAAGTTATAAGTTTTGTTTGGGTCCTTGGAGGCTGTTGTTGAGCACTCTTTAATACAAATCGTTCCAATCAATTTTGAGAAAATCTTAACTTTCTGTTCTTTTCTTATTTCAGCTATCCCAAAACTTTGAGTTAACAAAACAATTTAAAAACTCACGAAGTGAGATACGGTCAAAATATTCCAACATGTCAAATTGGTTTTAAAATGGTTCACGCGTTTGAGCTGAAGTACAACGCACAGACCATTTTTGTACTCGAGATCTCAAAACGGAAATGTGCACAAGTATATATTATTTTATACATTGCATAACTTTCTTCATAATTTGTATATGTGTTGGTGTGATGATGTGTTGTATATGTATACATGTGTTGTTTTAAAAATTAAAACCAAAAATGCAATCCACTTTGTATTTGAAGAGAAGATGTGTTTTAGGACACAGTAATGCCGACGTAATGGCTTCGTCATTTTGTTTTGAGTTTTAATGGAAACAAATCTTGGAGGCGCTTTTAAGTTATTAATATTTCAATACAAGAAGGGAGCGGAGAAAATTGTGTTTTTATTTCTGACAAAATTACTCATTGCTGTGGTGGGGGAGTCTCTACTGGCAATAGTTGGTGAAATCGTTTATTTCTAGTATTTATTTAGTTATTTATAATAATTCCAGATATTACGGTCAGATATAACGTGACACTCGAGGACATGAAATGTCCACAGATCCTACCTATTGGAGTAATTTGTTGGCTCGTTATGTACATAGTGTCCATAAAGTTAAAGCAGGTTTCTGAATAAATATATTTAGAAAATTGTACATATAAACATAAAACATGAATAAAATATTAATTGTTTTCTAACTAAGCTGTATGTGGGTGCTGCAATATTACAGCTCTTCCATGACCTAGAAAGAAAGAAAACATAATAAATACCGTTAACCCTCGAATCCCTAATAGTGCCAGGTTCGGAGGAGAACAAGAGTTGTTCAAGTGTAAGATGATAAGATCTAACCCAAGACTACTTAATAAAGTGTCGATCCAGCTAGATTCCTTCGGGATTGCCTCGTCTCTATAAGTGAGCCTCTGAGGATCATTGTTTCTAGAGTTCTTGAAGTTTTGTTGTAGACATTGTATTTAACATACCTCTACAGCTGAATGTCCATGGATATAAGGTAGGGTGAGCGTGGCGGCCAGGCCTTCCATCCACATGTTCCTATTGGTAGGATTGATTTCTCTAACCTGCCTAGGTTCTTCATTTTCTTTATAATCGAATCAGTAGTCAATTAACATTTATTAACACTTTTAACAAGAATGACTATCTCCTATTATATTACAACGTTGCAGTTTTAATATCATTAATCCAGAATGACTCTAATTGTTGTAACACACAGATCTGATTTCACGTAATATTTTAACTATCTGATTCTGAAATAATTATAATTTTCTTAATATAAGTTTGGTTACCCTCTTTGCCACTCTTATGGATGCTCGTCCTAAGTCTCAATTCTCCCACGAAGCTCTTACACGCCAAGTCCGTCTGGCTATCTTCAAGAATTATTCTCCCACGAAGCTCTTACACGCCAAGTCCGTCTGGCTATCTTCAAGAATTATTCTCCCACGAAGCTCTTACACGCCAAGTCCGTCTGGCTATCTTCAAGAATTATTCTCCCACGAAGCTCTTACACGCCAAGTCCGTCTGGCTATCTTCAATAATTATTCTCCCACGAAGCTCTTACACGCCAAGTCCGTCTGGCTATCTTCATGAATTATTCTCCCACGAAGCTCTTACACGCCAAGTTCGTCTGGCTATCTTCAAGAATTATTCTCCCACGAAGCTCTTACACGCCAAGTCCGTCTGGCTATCTTCAAGAATTATTCTCCCACGAAGCTCTTACACGCCAAGTCCGTCTGGCTATCTTCAAGAATTATTCTCCCACGAAGCTCTTACACGCCAAGTCCGTCTGGCTATCTTCAAGAATTATTCTCCCACGAAGCTCTTACACGCCAAGTCCGTCTGGCTATCTTCAAGAATTATTCTCCCACGAAGCTCTTACACGCCAAGTCCGTCTGGCTATCTTCAAGAATTATTCTCCCACGAAGCTCTTACACGCCAAGTCCGTCTGGCTATCTTCAAGAATTATTCTCCCACGAAGCTCTTACACGCCAAGTCCGTCTGGCTATCTTCATGAATTATTCTCCCACGAAGCTCTTACACGCCAAGTTCGTCTGGCTATCTTCAAGAATTATTCTCCCACGAAGCTCTTACACGCCAAGTCCGTCTGGCTATCTTCAAGAATTATTCTCCCACGAAGCTCTTACACGCCAAGTCCGTCTGGCTATCTTCAAGAATTATTCTCCCACGAAGCTCTTACACGCCAAGTCCGTCTGGCTATCTTCAAGAATTATTCTCCCACGAAGCTCTTACACGCCAAGTCCGTCTGGCTATCTTCAAGAATTATTCTCCCACGAAGCTCTTACACGCCAAGTCCGTCTGGCTATCTTCAAGAATTATTCTCCCACGAAGCTCTTACACGCCAAGTCCGTCTGGCTATCTTCAAGAATTATTCTCCCACGAAGCTCTTACACGCCAAGTCCGTCTGGCTATCTTCAAGAATTATTCTCCCACGAAGCTCTTACACGCCAAGTCCGTCTGGCTATCTTCAAGAATTATTCTCCCACGAAGCTCTTACACGCCAAGTCCGTCTGGCTATCTTCAAGAATTATTCTCCCACGAAGCTCTTACACGCCAAGTCCGTCTGGCTATCTTCAAGAATTATTCTCCCACGAAGCTCTTACACGCCAAGTCCGTCTGGCTATCTTCAAGAATTATTCTCCCAGGAAGCTCTTACTCTCCAAGTCCGTCTGGCTATCTTCAAGAATTATTCTCCCACGAAGCTCTTACATGCCAAGTCCGTCTGGCTATCTTCAAGAATTATTCTCCCAGGAAGCTCTTACACGCCAAGTCCGTCTGGCTATCTTCAAGAATTCCTGCAGCACCATCTTGATGGCCCATTGACCAAGTTCCCTCCCACCCAAGGGTTTATATACCATTGTAGCATCAATGACGTCTGCCTTGCTTTCAAGGTAAGCATTTTCATCATTTTTTCCAGGTCTGTCAAAATAATTCTTTTCATTTTGGCTTCTTAAAAAGAAATCAGAAACTATTTCTAACTAAAACTGTCCTAATTCTTAGCTCTATCCAACGTTAAGGAAATCATGAGCAACATTGGCATGGTGAGGCGATGATCCATCTTGCTGAAAAATTAAGTGGCCTTGATTTGGAATAGGGATTATATCTCCATTATGTCAAGGTAGACAATTCCATTGACAGAACTTACAAAGCCCTTTAATAGGATCTAAAGCAAGAGCGTATCAAACTTTTGGACTGTCACGCTCGTCAAGGCTTGAAAGATGTAAATGTCCTGAATTATAGAAAGTGGCCTCATCACTAAATATATCTTGTTTTTTTTAGTTTTAGATTGGTGAGGAAATTTGAACAATTTTTTTTTTAGTATTTGGTTTCAAGATGATTATTGGATACGCTTAGACAAAACCATTACAGATCTTACATTTTTCTGTTTCGTATCCCTGGGGAAACATGTCCTTGTCTTAGACGGTATATTTGAGATTTTCACTTCTTTGCTTTATGTAAAATTTCCCACCCATCACTATTTTAATTGAAAAGATCTTTTTTGCGTTCGAAAACGTTATATGTAGTATAGAGGAAATTATGTGATCGATTTTTAGATACTGTATATCCGTTTCCAAGCTATCAAAGTTGAGAAAAGTGTTTTTTCTAAAGTTATGTCAGTCGATTATGGAATGTATTGTGCTCTACCAGTTGAAACAGCTGGAGGGATTTCAGTAACAATTGGTAATTCGGTATATTTTAGCCGTAACTCAACGACAATCTTTACAATTTAATATATTGGGGTAGCTGCTATAAGGAAACAATACAAATTTACAGTTATTTCAAAATCGACACTAACGATTATAATCAAATTTTTCTCAAGTATAGCCCCTGAAGACCCTAACAAAAACTTTTTGTTTGCTATTTCTCCAAAAAAGTCGATTCGTGATCTATTGTAAACAATTTAAAATCCCTTATATCCTTTACATCCCTTAACGGTAACGCCAAAACAGGCTTTTCTTTGGGGTACTAAATTAGCCTTACTCTTGTTGAATTGGGTAAAGATCGGGAAAATATCAAGGGGCATCAAGTGGGATTTATGTTTGGGGCATCGTATATTTTATTGTATTGTTTAACATAATTAATTATTATACATAACTTACATTTAATATTTTATCTCATTTTTATAGTTTTATTCGCATCACATACAATTAATATTTTAATCTCATTCCACTAAATGTTTATTCGTTGAACTTATTGAGAGATGTGCTTTAGTAGAATTTATATATTTTCTTAATATATCGTGTTGTGAACAAACGAAATGACATTTTTGCTAACAATTATTTTTAATTGATTTTAGGGAATATGTAGTGGGAAAGTTTGTGCAATGTTTATTCACAGTTTATTTGTGTATACCTTCGTTTGTCATTATAATCAATAATATACAGATTGTCCAGTAAGTTGTGGGTAAACTTTGTAAAGTGATTTCATACATCAAAATTTAAAAAAGTTATAAAATATATCCAATCCACAGTTTTATGATAAATGTACAGTACACCCAATGGAACCTTTAAACATTCCCCCATTTTATAACATTTTAGTAAACCCTCCCCTTTTCAATATCATACTTGAATATTCAATTTTATCGTAATTTCATTATACACTGAAGTTACTCACTGGAAACATACATGTTTTAATCTTAAAACGTGGTAAGTTTAACTTTAATTACTGTGAAAATATGGCTACAAAACTACCGCCATTTTGAAAGCACTACGTGTAGCGTGTATACTTCAGAAACTCTTAATCAACGTATTTTAATGATTATGTTAGGCACATTCATCCCAAAGATATATAGAGAGCGTTTCATTATCAGTTTTTCCAACTTTGGGGGGGGGTGATTTTGACAATTAAAATTTAAAAGATATTACCAATAAACATATTTCCAAAAAAGCTTTGTTTCCTTTCTGTCGGTCTGTTCATCTTTTATTTTTTTAAATATAAAACTCTAGGAAGGATTCATATCGATACAAAGTTTTGCTAAATGTTTCATACTATTAATTTACATTGTACTACAACAGATTTCACAAAATGGTGTTCATTGAAAATGTTAAACGTCAATTATCTCGAAAATGGTTGTATTAGAAATATTATACATTTTAACTTTCTGCATGATGACATCTTTATTTTAATGTTTTGTTGAAAGTTACCAAAAGTATCGGCAAAATAAAAATTAGTATAAATTTGTTTTCTTTGTCATTTAAAAGCGTTAAACTTATCGGTTATCATCGCTTTTAAAAAATGAAGAATATAACCCTGGAATATATTAATAACTTCAGGATTGGAATGCGAAGAGTTGATCAAGCTTCAACTGATAGTAAAGATGAAAGAGAGGGATCTAACTCAAGATTACATGAAACAAGATGTAGATCGAGTTCAGGATTACCAGTGAACCGCTAAGGTGATATATAAATATATATTGTGAAATGTTTAAAACTTGAACTAAATTTTCCACAACTATTGCTTTGTTGAGTGCGTTTCAAAGACAATCGTCGCCATCTTCAGTAAGCATTATCTACAATAACCAAACTGCATTATTTCAATTTGTGGTAAATTGTTAGAACATAAAGGAAAGCTTTTCCTGGTCTTCTATAACTTTTCTACGCTTATAATTATTATACAAATTGAAGGTCATTTTTGGACTTGCAAGATTTGTTGTAAATAAAAAATTATTTTAATATAGCCTATATGTGTACTTCAATCGTTATTTTTCGTCATTGAAGTTATCGCTATTTCCATACTGTTGAAATACTCTGCATTTATACAAACATATTAACATATAGGCCTATGTATAACTACCAAATTACTCCTTTCTATAGGAACTTTTACTTCGTGGTAGCAAGAAATTAAGATACAACATTTTAATGTTGATTTTAAAATTTTATTTTTCGAGCTGTAAAAAACCCATTTACAACAAACTCCTAACTTGTATTGCCATAGAATTATTAATTTTTGGTAAAAATCATTATAGTAGTAAAGATAACTACAAAATAAGTGCAAACAAAACTGCGCGATACCTTACTTCTTTATTAGAGATCGTTTCTAAATCGGAGTTTATGTCTTTATAAAATTAGAATTCTCGCATTCTACGGCTGTCGATCCATGCACATTTCATTAACCATTGCTTAGGTGAATAATATGAGAAGTTCAAAAACTACATTCAAATTTGAAAAATAGATAATAATTTCGAAACGGAAATATAAGCTGAGTAACCTCTTTCAAATTGTAAAAGTTGATAGATGAAAACTATAATTTAATTTACTTCTCGACTCTTCTACATCCCCCGTCCTCTGATTATCTACATCTCCATCCCCTAACTATCTACATCCCCCATCCCTTGATATTACTTAATAAATTGCAACGTTTTCTCCTCTACGGGTTGAAGAGAATGATAGAGTTTAAAGCTATTTCTCTATTGTTGGCCTAGATTCAATGTAGTCTACATTTCTAGAGTTTTAAACTGTATTTAACCTATTTATTCATAAGAGTCTACAATAAATTACTTATTGGCAATGAAGCTAATACAGGTGACGTCATTAGAAGAACGTGAAATGTGCATTGAATAGCCAAACAACTTTCTAACCGTTTACATTTACATATAAGATGTTCCAAAATTGTGTAAATTGTATAACATCATTTACATTATACATAGAAAGATGAAACAAACAGCTTTTAAAAGCCTTTACGTGATATACCTACAGCGTGTGACGAAATTCTAGTAACAAATATATAAAATGCATAAAAAGGAAAGATTTTGTTTTCAATTTTTACTTTCTAATATATACGTTGTTTAGAGAAATTTATATTTTTCGTGAAAATCTTCATTTTGTTGTCATTTGATTTCAAAAATGATTTTTTTCTTTCTAAATAGGTCTCTCTAACCGTTTTTTCTGTCTGTCTATAGTCTCACTGCCTCTCATCTGCTTATCATTTATGGAGTTCTCTGTTGCCCAAACCAGTTGACCGATTTTGATCGAATTTTATACATGAACATATTTTAGACGTATCTGCGAACTTTATATTACAAAATTTAGAAATAGCTGTCGTAAGACCTAAACACATAAAGTTCATAAAAAAAGGCTCAAAAGATTTTAATACACCCAAAAAGGATTTCTTAGTTTCCATCCATTTATAAAATGTCGATTCGAACTTTATCTCTAAAATAAAACAAGCAATCATGTGCGGAGCTGCTATAAAATACCTTATTTAGTTAAAATTAAAGTCTTAAATGAGTGTGACAAATCGCAAGTGAAAACTATTTAAGGTTCAGAAATAACAGGGAATGAAAATTAACTTTAAATGCCTTCATGAATGAACGAATTTTGTTATTGCTTTCAAAGTATACCTTATAGCTTGATCCTTAGTAATATAAATAAATATAAAATTTCAACCATCAAAACACAGTAAACTAACAAACTGAAATAATTAATTATAAATAAATACTTATAATTATATTTGCTAAAATCTGCATGATTTATTTTGAGTACAATCCTAGTTAGTTTTATTATTGATATTTGTCGACGAGTTCCGGATTTTCTCCATCTTCAAGGTTTTGACAGAAGATTGCACTCGTACTAATAAATAAATAGAAATTATAAATAAAATCCTCATAATAAATATATGTATATCAACAATTTAGGATAAATTTACAGGTTTTTCTTCCTTTACCTCTCTTTTTTCGATTTGTTTCTTCCCCTTCTATTTCCAAGAAATCCTCCACTATTCAGATAAACCATATATATATAAAGCATAACATAATAATTCATAGCAACATTTACATTTAATGAACTTTGTATGAGAAAGAGCACTTAACATATTCAAGATAGCAGAATGAACTGATATTATAATAACCTAAACTAACCTAATATTAAATGCCTTCTTTTTTAAAAAGATCATCTTAAATGAAATACAATTTATGCTATGGACGATTATATGGCGCAGGCTTATTATATTTATATATTTAATATCTTCCTAAAATTGCATTTTATTTCAATAATATGAATAAGAAGGGACCTCTTTATATCAATTTATATGTCATAAGAAATACACTAAAAAAACATAAAAACTATTTATCTTACTTTCCACATAATAAGTAGTATATAAGCATTTGGGGAGAGACTGGACGAAAGTTATTTTATTTAATTTTTTGCGTACTGACATTTTTGGAATGGACCAAAAAAATCTATATCAAGTTTTCTGCATATACGTTTTGCAGTGTTGTGACAAACGAATAGACACATTTTAATTGAATTTAGTATGTGGTTATATTTTGGCCCTATTTCTGGATTTTTTTAAAAAATTTTTAAGCTGTTTAAGCTTTAAAGCTGTTGTTAGAAAGAAGAAAAAAACAATACATTCAGATTTCACCAACGATTTTTATCAAATTTTCCTGGTAAGGACGCAAACAAAACATATTGAATGTCAATTCTAAAAAAAAAAAAAAAAAAAAAATGCCCGTTAATGAATTTTTACGCATAAAATCTGCTATGTGGTTATTATAAAATTTCTCAAAAATCACCTTAACTGATATTGAAAAAAATGTTAATGAAATATAGGCTACAGATTTATGACTCGAACCACGTATGCAAAACGGTAATATATATATATATATTAACGTTTGGGAACAATCAGTAAAAATAGTATATTTCATCACTAAGACCAAAAGTGAAGCTTTTCAATACAAGATCAAGTTTAACGGCCGAGGCAGAGCCGAAGCCGGAAAATGAGCGAGGATCGAAAAGCTTCTTTCGATCCAAGTGATGAACTATATTTTTCGTTATACTGTAAACAATATAAGAAAACAATTTCACAAAAAGTAAAATGTTATAACCTATTTACCTTCAAAAGTTTGGACAAGGTACACAAATTTGCAGCTATTACAGCTGTTTAGTTTATAAACTCGATGGTAACAGCTGTTTTGTCTGTTATTTACAATCGAGAGTATCGATTGTTTTTATAGATTCTTTACAATTGTTATTAATTCGTATAAGCGAAGTAACAGCTGATGACCTCGAACTCAGTTGATGTTTTTAGGTCCTAGGACTAAAAAGAACAATTTTACCATTTCTCTGCATGTATTGAAAACAGCTGTTTTTGAAGCAGTATGACGAAAACTAATTTGTACGTCAACATTAATCAAATCCGACTTACGCTAAGGACTTGTATACGGCACTAGCGAAGCAAGTTTAAACTCATTTGATATATAAATATTTTTTTTCAAAAACCCCATCAATGATTCATTTTCTTTTTTTGATTATCAACTACAAATAAGATTGTTGGTTTTCATTTGGTTTCGGGAAACGTTAATTAGAAAGTTTATGCATTATTTTTTGTAAAGTTCATTGCAATATGAAAGCAATAACTTTTACAACTCGTATTCTTGTGGCTTCAGTATGCTTACGTGTTGAATGCAGTCTTATACGAAACCCTACAACAGGTCGGTTGTGCATGCATAAGAATGGTTTCGGAACACCTATGCATTCGTTCTTAACTACCCAGACGACATTTTACTTTACAGTTTTAGTCTAACTAAATAATACAAAATCATTGCACAAACTTTCTCACTTATCCCATTCACAATCAAAATACTAGCCAAACCTAACCTAACCTAACCTAACCTAACCAAACCTAACCTAACCTAACCTAACCTAACCAAACCTAACCTAACCTAACCTAACCTAACCTAACCAAACCAAACTAAACGTCATCAAAATGTCAGTTCGGTGGTTGTTAGTGAAAAAGTGAAAATAAACCATTGACTCCATCTTAGGTTTTGGTAAATTATTTTAAATAATATTTATAAAAAATAAACTTCTTTCACTTGTCATAAACTAATAAACAACATAAATATTAAAAGATTTAAACTTAGCTGTCCTTAACGATATTGAAAATTATCATATAACGGTAATTTTGTAATTACCTGTAAACTTAGTTCATTGATTAGGGTTATTGATCTTCACATTTCAAAAAAAAAATTGAATGAAATCAATGGAACCGAATTTGAAAATTTAGTTTTTTATATCACTCCAAAAAATTAAAATAAATATCTCGAGATATGACTAATATATGATCACAACCGACAAAGACGATAGACAACAGACAGACAGACAGATATAATTTCAAAATCCATTTTTGAACTCAGAGTATCTCAAAACAAATATTTACGTCGTGAACACTTCTTTCTCTAATTTAAGTATACGTTAGAACGGAAAAGTCTGAAAGTAAAAGCTGAAAAAATGTTTTCCAGATATTTGGAACACCCTGTATTTGTTACTAAACTTTCTACACACTTTGTAGACAGATCACGTAATGACGTTTTAATCTCAGTTAGTGTCATCCATCAATCTACAATACGTATAACCGAAATTAAAAGACCGTTTACACAATTTTGGCATACTTTGTTTGTATTGCCAGAGTTTTGACACACTCTATAAACAGAGTTAGTACAGACAATGTACACGCCGTAGCCTACATACTGTAATACAACTGACGTCGTTTCATCCTTATTTATAATACAACCAACATTACGAGAACATTTACAGAATAAAATTTTAGAACACTCTGTATCTACTACCATAGTTTTGACATACTCTGTAGTAACTTTTTGTTGAGCATGAAAGAGCCTTTTAAATGGTTTGTGTTATATTTCAACTATAGTATATTACCAAAGTTTCATAGTATAACATACGAAGCTTTGTTATATTTTTTATTAATTAACAATTAATACTTTAACAATTTGCCTCTACGTTGGGCGACCAAATAAAACATTCACCTCTTTTGCATGTTTGTTATTAAAAAAAAACCTTTTACTTTACTTTTAATTCTTTTTTTACTTACTTATTTAGGATCTAATTTTGATTTATTTTGGTACTGAAAGTATTTGGTCAATACACAATACTTTAAAATTTAAAAAAACTCAATTTATTTTAATGCAGAACAAACAAGGAACAAATTGTTGTACGTAAATATAGTACACATTTAGCAACTTAATTTTAGCAACTTATTCTAAAATGTATTAGACATTCATACAACTTTCATTCCTTATTTCTAACAATCTAATATTTAAACAAACACAAATTTCAATACGGGCAAATATATTTCTTCTACTGATTTTTCTCAATTACTTTTATTCTCTCCAAAAAAAAAATAATTTCAAATTTATCAATCTCTCCAATTTACTCCTCGGCTAGCTCTTGATATACAAAACAAATGAAATGATTAAATTTACTGACTCTTGGTTCAATTTAATTTCCTATACTAACAAAACTTAAATCTACAATCTCCGTGGGAATCCTTTGGAAGCTCAAGCAAAATGAAATTTAATTAGTATTAAAAAGATATTAATATAAAACATTTGCTACTTATCGATTCTTGTCTTGGTCTCTCTTTCGATGAAAGCACACTTTCACAAAAGCCCAACTCGCACTTTCCCCTTTATTTAACCCTAAAAAAACACTTTCGATGCACACACTTGCTCCTTGATGATGGATCCTGGCGATGACGAGATAATCTCCTTCTACCAGGGTGACGATGAACAACTTTTTCTTCACGTTGAAGACGACGAATCAAACTCTTATCTGCTGAAGGCGAATATCAATCTTTTTACTTTGCTGAAGCTAATACTCAATACTTGTCGCTGAAGACTAGAAGTTATACTTTACTAAATTCTATTAATAGCTACGTTGGTGACTCGGAGACAACCAGTTCTAGAGTCGCTCCTTACTCCCCCGCTGCTAGGAGAAGACTCCTTTTTTTTCTTTCCCTCCTCAGTTCCGCGGCAACGCCACACTAACTTTGACAAAAATTTTTTAAAAAAATAGGATTTCGTCCCTCCTATTGGTTGTTTTTGAATTTGTCGTTATAATCTGGAAAGTTTTGGTTTCTCCTAGTCTGTTGAACCCTTGAAAAAAGAGAAATCGTAGCGTCGCTTTCCTTTTTCAACCCTAAGAATTTTTCCATTCGTTCTGGACATTTGCAGCGCTTGTGCCTCCACTCCTTTCTTAACAATCCTTTGTAAACCTTTTTTTTTTCTATCTCTAATTTAATTTTACACGTGAAGATTTCTTTCTTATTCCTAATTTATTTTATTTAATTTGTTTTTCTGATATCACTTTAATCATGTTATCTTGTTTGATTGAGGTGATATCGTTACAATAGATTGTTTAAAGAATTCTTAGGCATATTTATTTGTTACTGGAATTTTGAAACACTCTCTAAATAGACACTATAAAGATTTTTTAAACGCCGTCTGTTCCATCTTTCTATCTATACTATAACCTAAATTATGAAACAATTTATAAAATGTTGAGACACTGTATTTCTTACCAGAGTTTTGACACTTTATATAGATCATATAAAAACGTTTTTAATCACTAAAAACACATCACTTAAGTTTGTACATTAGCGCATTCCATAGAACCTAACACACAATAAGACAAAAGATTACTGTATGTTCTATTAGCCAGTGCATTATATATTTCTTAAATACTGTAAAAGTTTTACTTGAAGTGAATAATCGCGTACTTTTGAATATTGTTAGTAAGTGCCAGTTTAGCAATTATGGTAGTTAAATTAATGTATAAAGTGTTTATGATTTCCGTATTCGCTGAATTTTTGAACGAATATTATAATGTATTACCGACAAACAAATCCCGCGTAAGTAATCTGATATTATTGCTATTTTGGGAACTCTTTTTAGTCTGATAGTTTTGTCAGTAGGTTCTTGAGTATAGTAATATTTGTCCGTTAGCAGTTAAACATAGCCTGCACTTCTATTTCAGTTTACGGCCTAACTTATTATTTTTAAAAAATCAGTTTTTATATTAGGCCTACTACATCTACACATAAAGTATGTTAACTTGAAAACTTACTAACTAAGTTTTAATATATATAACAGAACCCTTATTTAGAGTTAAAGTAAGTTTACAGTGTAGGCCTTCTTACCTACAAATAGGCCCACCTTAGGAAATTTATATATTGAAGAGAATTTTGAAATGAGATTAGTTTATCCTTTTTCCTTACTAGTTAAACATTTAAACAGTAGGACTACACAAAAATAAAAATATGTGGTTAGTATGAAAATCTTCTTTTTTTTCGCTCGCAAAAATACTCGTATCGAATTCTCTCCTGCTCAAAACAGTCGTTTTTGGGAATGTCTTACATCTGTACAGCACAAACGAGTGGACCAATGTTGATCAAATTTGATGAATAGACAAATCTTGTCTAATTAATTACTTTTTTTGTGATAACTCAAATTTTAGGGTAGGTGTACACAATTTCGATTTTGTAAAATAGGCTGTAACAATATTTTAATCGTTATTTTTATTTCAAAATGATCAAGTAACTTTTCTTTTTTCTTGTTGTTTTCTAGCCTTCAAATATTCTAATAGCGTCAGGACAATAAAAAGAACTTTCTACAATTATTATAAATAAAATCTACGTCAGGAAATCGGGGAAAATCCATAAGTTGCATTAAAAAAAAGTATTTGCAATTCAAAAAATTCTTTTGAATATATATGGATAGGAAATGCAACCAGTAATACCTAAATTAATATTCAATAAATTTAATTTCATTGACTAAACCTACTACAATCCACTTAACAAAAGCCTCAATATAGCCTACACCCTGTTGCTTGATAATTTCACTAATGGCGGCTAAAACAGGGCTGTAGAGATTTTGCGTCCAATATAATATAATCAATTTTATTTTTAGTCGTCAGAAAATAAAATCTGAAAACCCTTGTAAGATAAAATATGTGTTCTAACAGAATAAAGCACTTAGGTAAGGGCGTGCTGGTCACTTCATAAGATGACAAATGACATATCCACGACATGTTTTTATTTTCTTGTGTATGTATTAGAGGGATAGTAACGTCTCGATAAATAATAAGCTGTGCAGAAACATTACACAAACTTGCCCACATACTAAAATCATAATTCAATATCAATTAAGCTCCATATTTAAAGGAAAATTGTAATAAGAACAAAATTCAGAATTTAAATTTTATCAAAATTATCTTTAGAAGTTTTAATAAAATGTTGTTAAATGTAAACTATAAATGTCTAAAAATAACTAGGAATTATCGATAAAAGATTTTAACTATCACTAATCAAAATAAATCACGACAGTTGTTAATTTGTATTACAATTTATCCAGGACCCTAATTGTTATTGTGGTTTGGTTTGTAAATCTTCACAATTTACCAACATATTAGAAGGTTTGCATCCATTTTGAAAATTTCTAACTCTTACGATGTCACATATTTACATTTCCTTTCTCTAACCAATAACTTCACCTGTGTTTCCGGGGAAGTGATGAGCAATATGTTTAGGCTTTTAGAGGCTAAAAAAATAATTTCTTGATAATAATCTTTAAATAAAAGTTTTAGATAGGCTTACAGTAATAGCAATTTTTAGTGTTTGTCTTCAAATATTGAATGGAGAGATGGGAATCATAGATCTTTGTACTATTCGCGAAAATAAAAATAGAGTCTCAATAAAAAAAACATTGCACAAACTTTCTCACACACTCATTCTCAAAACCAAACACTCCCAAAACAAAAGTGATCAAAGTTAAAAATGTCAGATCAATACTTGTTATCCAACAATTTAAAATACACCATAGATACCGTCTTAGTTTTGTACAAATTATTTACATTTTAAATAGAATCTATACGTATTTACTTGTGATATAAACTAGTCTTGGTGTAAATGGTAATTAAATTAAATTGAATTTTTAACGTTGACAAATATTATTTTAATTCGTGTGATTTATTTTCAGCTTTGACTAACTATGGGTAGTTTCTTTTGACATTTCACTAAGATTTGAACATAATTCCACCTTTCCACCTTGATTTTAAAAATTCCACCTTTCATCTCAGCTTTATGTACTATATTTTAGGTTGTTTTAAACTGGGTGTGTTTTTAAGAGGGGGGGGGTGAGTATTTAAACTTTTAGAGGTTGCATAATAATTGTGTTTCTAAAGAATTGCACTCACAGTCACCGAACCCCATAAGTGGTTGTGGTAAACTATAGTTTTTAACTTAAGGAAGCCTCATTTCTGAGTTATATCAATGAATGTATGTCTAAAAAAATATATTATAGCATAGAATAATGTGATGTTTCAATATGTGTTGAACAGATGTAGTTTTGTGGGTTCAGTTCAGAATGCGCTATTGTGGAGGTGTTGAATCATACATTATGGAATGTTGTCCTTGGTATTAACAAGAGTGGGCCGTTAGATGGCAGCACTAAAGCCTCTAGTTTATAAGCTTCAAAGCATATCATGAAGATGGGTTTTCACTTTGTATCTATGGTTATATCGACGAGTATAGTATAATATCCACTACCACTCTGATTCCAATGAATCTTAAACCACACTCACAATGCTACCAATCAAA
Source organism: Aphrophora alni (assembly GCA_963513935.1). Lineage (NCBI taxonomy): Eukaryota > Metazoa > Arthropoda > Insecta > Hemiptera > Aphrophoridae > Aphrophora > Aphrophora alni. The sequence goes on along the minus strand of OY740774.1, from coordinate 71,312,080 downwards.
CTTTTAACTGTGTATAGCAGTTATGGTATTAATTACTGTTACTTCTTAGTTTTCGTGAATATCGTTATGTCACATCACACACTAGACACTAGCCATATCAGGTTTACAAAAAGGATTTATTGGATCTATTAAACATCCAAGGAGTTATAAAACCAATATGTATTTCAAAACTGTAAAACTGACTTTTAAAATATGTTTTATCATGGCGTTACTTTCCTTATATTACAAACACAATAAAGCAAAACATGTCGTGGATATGTCATTTGTCATTTTATGAAGTGTCCAGTACACCTCCGCTTAAGTGCTTTATTCTGTTATACACATATTTCATAGTTCAAGTTTTTTTTTAGATTTTATTTATTTTTTAGTAGTTCAAAGAAGCCTCAAATTGTAAAAATGTTGTCAAAAACTCTACTGCCCCACTTTAGACGCCATTACTGAAATAATTAGTAGGACGAATATTGAAGCTTTAAGTTGGATCGTAGAGTAGGCCCACTCAATGAAATTAAATGTAATGATGTATTCTTTATATATTTTATAAAATTCTAAACAGTATAACAAACACACAGAACACAATTCTCATAAAAAAAATACGCCTAAGTATCAGACGCGTTTCAACGACAAACTATCAGTTATAGTTTGATTGGTGTAGCTCGTGTATCACTGAAGAGGACGACCTTGTCGTTGGAACGCGTCTGATACTTAGGCGTATTTTTTTTATGAGAATTGTGTTCTGTGTGTTTGTTATACTGTACAGTTTTTCTCATAAGTCAAGCTCAACATTTAAAATTCTAAAGTTTACTTATAATTATTAATTTACTGAGATAACTTCTAAAGATGTTATAAAGGAAACTGAAATTCATCTGGCATTGGGTAGACGTTCTGCTATTCGTTATGAGAAATAATGTAAACATAACCTCAAAAAACACAAAATAAATTTTTAACAGCTAACATGGAAATTAATATTACCCTCGACGTTGGACTTTGTTATATTCCTTACTATGGTAACGTTTTAAGTATTAATGGTTGTATTTTAGTTTCGTGTATTGGGCAAGTTTGGTAATCGCATATAAATTGAACCTCCGTCAGTGACTGATCCTCACGTTTCATAACCTCAAAGTTATTTTCAATATGCTGTCCGTCCTTCGTCGTTGTCTTTGACTGCACATAAACAAATAGCGGGTACAAAAATTAAGATATTGAAATGAAATTTGGTGTAGGAAAGTATAGCGTGATCATGTAGAGTCATAAACGATTTCAGAAAATTGAATTAAATATCGCTGGGAGTGAGAATGCAAATGTTACATCTCCACTTTTTTGCTGATTTAAGATATATGTCGTTTTGGACACCTGGTATTGCTTAATCTATGTTAAAATAAGTGTTTCAAAATAACGTTTTCATAGATAAAAATGGGTGTAATATTTGTTCCATTTCCAAGAAAAAAATGAAATTTTAGAATGCATGTGTACTATCTCATATTATGTCGAAATAGCAGTCATTTAAAACAGTTCATATATCTTGTTTAGTGTCACTAATAATACAAAAGATTTGATATATTTTTTTTCAGTTTTCAATTCTACATTTAATGGTACCAACTGTATGACGAAAAATAGTGAAATATGTATTTTCGAATATTGATTTGCCGATAAATATAGTAACGAGATCCGCCAGGGCGGCCAAATCACTGAATCATCCTAGCGGACCTCCAAACTGCCACGACGAGAATCTAGAATACATACACAGCTACGATTCCGTCAGGGCTTTGCTGTCGTCAAGAAAGTTGTGAGATTTACTATAGTCAGATTGAGAAAACCTGTGTATCAACTGGATAAGACTCCTTTATCCTATACCGCCCAACAAACCAACATTACGTGAACGAATGAATTTTATTTTTATTGTTCCTTTACAATAACCTATAACATATTTATATAAAAACCTTAAAAAAAGAAACAATTTTAAAATAACCTAAGGTTAACACCTGTTTCAGATGAAATTTTAAATAACTTAAATACACTCAAAGGAAGTAAAATGTCTGACCAACTGAGTCCCTGTAAAACTTAACCAGTCCTATGTTTTTAAGTCAATAATATAGGTTCCAAATTAGATCATATAGCTATTAAGCTGTGGAATATACAAACCTATTGTTTACCCTAAATACTACCGTTTCCGACCTTCTACTCCATCATCAATCCTTTTATTTTCTGTGGTCGTTAATACTGAAAGACCAGTTTAATTTATCCTTGGACATCCTATACAGATATCAATATACCAGATAATGGAATCTCTGATAGGTATCGTTGTACGATTGTACAAACTTTTGACGACAATAGTTGTACTTGGACACTTAATATGTGTTTAGTGTTGTAATTACATTTTATATTAATGTGTTGACGACCTAAGAATGACGAAGTCTCCGAAACCCGTCAATAAACATTAAACGTGAAAAAAAAGTACTTCAATGTTTTAAGAGTTTTAAAATCAATAAATTTTATTGCATTAGCAACCTTACCTAACCTTACAAAAATATTAATTTCTTGTTTAATTAATTACTCTAAATATGGAATGTTTTTATAGTTTTACCTTACTTGGTTTTGTAATTACAGTAATTAATTGCACGACTAATTAATATATTACATCCAGGACATGTTAGGTTAGGTTTTATTTACAAATTAAAACTATTCATGAAATACCATTTTAACTCGGTGAACAAATAAAGTGTGAAGAATAGCTGTCTTGTACACCATCAATCTAACAAACTTTTGTCAGAGGACTTCTCTTACTTTTTCGTGAGCTTTTACCATACTAGTGTCAATTTCTTCAACCAAATTACTAATTAATGGATGCCCTCTACTAGTTTTATTTCTTCATGCAGTTGATGTTCTATTTTAAATAAGAATAGTTGACTAAAATAAGGCATAAAATTGTTTTGGTTTGGGGGGGGGGATATTTTATTGTTTAAAGTGATTCTTAGAGACATTTTAAAGTTATACAGAAAATGTGTCTCTATTTGGATGTAAAAATAATTTTTATTAGCAATTTAAGTTAACAAATGGGTCCTTGTTTATGTGTTCTTAGTATGTCAGTTTCTATTGCTCCTATAAAAACATTTATTCGTTGATTGGTTTATTCATCGAGTTCCTACATAACCTGAAATTAAAATTTCATTTTAGTATTCACACCGTTTAATAAAATAGAATTTCTTATTAGTCACTATAACAAAGTATATCACCTTCAATTAATTTTGTACTAGCGTTTTAAGTTACAAAATATGTCCTTGTTTCAGTGCTCTTATATTACCGTTTCTATTGCTCCTACGAAAAAAATTGATCAGTTGATTGGTTTATTGATTTATTTCCTACGTAACCTGAAATTTAAATTTCATTTTAGTATTCACACCATTTAATAAAATAGAATTTCTTATTAGTCAATATAACAAAGGACCTTCAATTAATTTCATCCTTGTGGCTTTATCTTGTATTATAAGGTAATACGCGTTTCGGGACAATAATCCCATCTTCAGTTGTTTTATTCAATCTCTGGAAGTCATTACGTAGTTTTAACATTAAAATACACAAACGTATACAATATGGACGCACAACACTATACATACCATATAAACATATAAGAAAAAATTAGTATGCACATCAACCAGTGCTTCGCGAGATCCTTCATACTGCGCATAACAATTGTTCTTTTGTACTTAATTATGAAAATTGTATGTATAGTATTGTGCGCCTGTATTGTCTATGTTCTGCTATTTTAATCTTTAAAACTATGTAACGACCTCCAGCGAGTGAAACAACGGTGCCACTTCAACCAACAAACACCAACACATTGGTTGGTAATATGACAACAGCGTAAATTCATATTACGAATTGTAACAAGTCTCATTAACGTTCAACGTGTCCATTACCGTACAGATTTATCAATACGATACAAATTTTTAACCCATCAAAGTTGAAAACCATCCAACAATAACCAATAGAAAGTCAAGTTTTTACAACTACATTTCTGGAGTTATTAAATCAGCTGATCTTCATTTACAATATCGTTTGTTATTTTTAACCTAACATATTGAGTCCAATATTGAGTTGTGTTGTGCATAGTTAGATTTTATTTTAAAATGAGTGATAGTAGCTATAACGAGGAAAATATCCCTCTCACTCCAAGTAACAACTGGAAAAGATAAATTAGCTATAGACGATCTTTTAACTTTTAAATCGAAGGAAAAGTATGAGAAAGTGTATACTCAATTCATTAAATGGAAAGAAAATATGGCATTAATTAATCTTGTTTGTTATCTAAAATATGCGTAGATAAATACAGAAGTGTATACAAGGATCGTATGTAACAATTACGGACTCGATTGAACTTTAGGACTCGCCGCAGAATCTGCAATTGTTACGTCGTATAAACAGAATTTCTATTAACTCTATGTTTACAGATATCTATTTTGAACCATTATCTATACGTAAATGAATTATTGATGGATTTTAATTAAACTTAAAGAAAATATTATTTTTAAATAGATTAACAACTATTCGTGATGAAAAATTTCAAACATAACCTAAACAATTTTTGATGCCGGCTAGAAATTAGACAAAAGTTCTTACAGATTTGAATTTTCATTTAAATTGTGGTTTTTATGGTCTGTAGGTAAAAACCCAGGATACATAATTACACGCGCTTCTCTGTTGGTCTGTCTATCTGTAAGTCGCAACCCGTCTATTCAGACAAGTCAATAAATCCTATATATTTCAATTTTTATTTTTATATTCTTTGTATTGTCCACATATTATAGGAAAAATATAGCGGTAACTAAAAAGACCGCTATATCAAGTTGTAAAAGTTTACATATTGGTAAATCTACAAGGTAAAATTTATTTAGGTAACTTTCGGTCACTAAATGCCCAATTCTTATTCTCGTTTCAAACGTCTATCTTGGTCTATTAATATTTCTGATGTAATAAGTTTGATTAGAATTTTCTGTATTTTGAACAGTTTTTTTTTCTTGCCTTCTTTTAGTTGTATTTTTTCCGTAATTTCCTAATTCCAGTTCACTGTCCATACGTTGAAATCCAAATTAAAAACTAAAATAACCGTAACTCTAAAATGTCCCCAAAACTGATTTCACAATCACTTTTTTTTTCTTTTCAGACCAAAAGTGTGTTATATTCATCTAGTATATACATAATTTCACCTTTATACATATCATTTACATCAAAATATCATAATTTGACTAAATTACATGTTTCAACCTAAAATCCTTCCAATAATATTTGACCCCACCCAAAACACTATTGTTCAGGAAATAACGGAGACTCTCGGTCGATTCCGGAGACGATCGGAAGTATTCGTGCTCCGATAACATCCTACAGCCAAACACAACACTATCAGTGTTCGCCCAGAGTGTGTGATTGCAACATCGTGTTTGTGTATTTGTGTACCTTGTGACGTGATGCTATTTATAGGCCATATTGTTATGTTTAAGTGTTAAGTATCGGTTTAACGTTATGTGAAATAAGTCTGCTGGTATTTAGTATGTGTACATATTGTATTATAATTAATTACTCACCGTAAGGCTTTAAAATAGTATTTTGTTTGATTTAAAAATTGCAATATTAATCTACTACCGGAAAAATACAAGATATTTTATACGAAATTAGGAAAAATTATGTTTTTTTTAACAAACATATGTTAGAAAATTTCTTTGTTTATTTTTATTTATTACAAATTTTAATTATTGTTGTAAAATATATAAATGCACAAGATTTTGTAAATTTCTATGAAAATTAAGCCTACTCTTAAGAGCTCATTCCTAAAAGCTTGGAATGATTTTAACTAAATTTGGTATTTGGGCCTTATTTGAGGATTTTCCTCTTTCTAGATAACACAAAATTGGAAGTAACTTCCATAAGAAAATAACACGAATTTAAGATTTTCTCACCTTCGAGTTTAACGATATTGGACAAATTTTGCTCATGTCTAACCTCTAATGATCCAAACAAAATGTATTGAGCAAAATTGTGCCAAACAAAATATAGTGTAAAAATACCTAAAAAAGTGTAATTCTTTAAATATACTCGAAATCTTTCCAAAAAAGTCGGTTCCTAGGTTATTAGTACAAAAAAAAACCAAAATCGGTCATGTACGTAATTTTATGTAAACAAAGATTACTGTTCAGGAAAATTTGGTAAAAAAATCAAATTGAACTTTGACCGTCGTTAAAATCTTGTTGCTCATTAAATACTATTTGCCCTGAACAAGTTTATTGGTTTGTTTAAAGATATAAATATTTTTTACCAAGTACATGGTTAAATTGCTTGTTTTTTTTACGCACAAGTACCGAACAGATATTTTTGGTTTGTTAGTATTTTGATTGTGGAATGGACGTGTTAAAAAATATGCGCAATGTTTTTGCACTGTTATTGCACCTTTTCGACATTGGTTATTGTATTTCTGTGTTTTGCCAATTAATTATTCCTAAACATTTTTTTTTTTTTTTTTTTTTTTTTCCTTGCGTTTTATCACATTGATATCAGTAATTAAACTTCAGATTATACTGAAATTTAAACGAAATCTGTAGAGTTAAATATGAGAAATTATTTATTTTATAAAAACTCCAAAAACATTTTTTTTTTTTACCAATAATACTTAAATGGACATTTTTGAGATTTTAAATAAATGGGCACTATTTTACTTTTTATGGACCTAACGGAGCTTTAAGTTATCGAAAAATAAAGTTAAAAACACTTCAAGAAATGGACATTCGCTCCACGTACTTCACAGACACTGCACGTCATTCCTAAAACCATATTTTTCTTCTTTTTTTAACCCAGTTAGCTTAAATTGAACAACATCTCCTCGAAAACGCGACCTCATTTTTGACTGACCCCATAACTTTCTCTATTTTTTGAGAGAAGCTATGAAACATTTCCATGATTCTCACTTATTAATTAATTTTTTTACCAAACCATATTTTGTAATGTGTCAAAAAATCAATGTTGAAATATTTTTTTGAGGTCAGCTGATCCTAAAACGTACTTTTTAAAGTAGTCTATATTCCTGAATTACTAAACAAAACGTGTGAACTAAGTGTGATATATGGATATAGGAGCGCCTATCTCAAGATAGTTTTTTTTTTCAGCTCATATTCCAAGGGTTGCTAACATTAAAAACATGATATTTTTTTCAATCTATATCTATTTTGATCTATTTATTAAATTGATTCCTAAAAACCCAAAGAAAACTTTGTCCTGAAATATTATTTAAAAAACCGTCAACGGAATTGTTGTTAACAAGCTATTAAGAGGTCATGTTGTTATATTAAATGTTACGTAAATCGGTTTAACGGTATCTGAAATAACTCTCTTATTAGTATTATAGAAACTACCATTGTGTGTTATTCGTTTGGTTTCGTTTTTAAAATCGCATTTCATTTAATTGAAAATTTCAGTACGATTTCATATGAAATCATAAGACTTATATTTTCCATACAGACATGTGTTTAGTAGTTTCTTTTATGTTAGGTTTATTTCTTACAATTTATGGTTAAGTAATATATAATTGGACAATATTTATTAAATTTAATACCATTGAAAAAATAATCAAAATTAGTTAACAGTTCTAATAATTTTAACTGTGTAAAATCATAGGCAATCTTTATCACGCACACATACACAATACAATATTATGTGAAGGAACAAAAATAAATTTTGCGATACCATTGCACAAACATTTTCACTCTAACATCTCAAATATTAAAAACAAACTAAAACTAATTGTCACCAAATAAGTCAGTTTGTCAATCAAGAGGTGAAACAAATGCATGGATATTTTTAAAGTGCTTATAAAGATCTAAACTTGGTTCATCGTGAATCGTATTTAATTAAGATGTTTAATAACAGCAAGATTTATGTTTGTTGTTTTCCTAAACCGTAGTATAATTTTTTACTTGTGATTATTCACATTGGTTTTGGTTATTCTTCACTTTAATCGAAATTGATAGAGCTTATTTTGAGGATTTACATTTTTATAAAAGCACGTAAACGATTTTGATTCTGATTTTCAAAAATAACTCAAAAACTGCATATTTTTGGAAAGATAGAGGGGTAAACTTTGAGGGGGGAGGAGAGATTCTTCGAGTCTAAACTTGATCATAATGTTAGAGCCGATTTTTCATATGACAGCGACCCCGAATTTGAGTAATAAATAAACTAATTCCAAGATATAAACAAAATATTCCCACACGCCTCATTTTATTAAAATCTATTCACCTGTTTAGGCTGTACACTACACATACGACAAAGACAGACAGCAGGGGAATTAAAAACTGATATAACATCAAAAAACTAGACACCGATTTTTTTGACCATCACATAACTTTATCTAAAAACAACAATGTACCTATTCCTGTGTCGTCCTTTTGAAAAGGAAATGATCTTACGCAACCTTGTTAAAGTTCTAATATAAGAAAGTAAACAAAACTTTCTATCTAATCTACTTTTGGTGAAACGGGAAGATTTACTTAAGAAATTAATTTACGAAATAGCAAGTAAAATAAAACTGAATTTCATATTCTGACAGAATGTCATATTGGGGAGATGACGACTAAATATCTTGTTTTGTGTCGTCACATATAACAAGAATAATATCGTTAAACTTGTTTGAAATTTTGAGTTTTGTTCTTACAAAGATATCTACAAATATGGTAATATTTTAAGTTAGATTTAAATCGGTTCGGTAGTTTGATTTATAAAGTCAATTAGAATTAAATGTAATTTACGCTTCCGATGAATGTATCGGACCACAACAGCAATTAAACTCTATCTAAATATATTTAAACCTATTATGAACAAAATACGATTTCCAGGGTAATTATCTGAATGATAAGCCCGAAACATCTTTATTGGTAAAATAGAGGTAATTTTAATTTATTTTATTTTTTAGTATTAGTTTCGTTGTTGAGTGTGTAAAAAACACACTGTTATTTTATTTATATGATTTTAGATTCTATTTAAAAGTACATTCTTTTAAAATAATTTGTCTTAACCGTCCACATATATTTTTAGAATGAAATATATCTGATCGTATTATTTAAATACTCTGGTTAGGATTTTATAAAATATTAACTTCATGTAACACCTACATGTAGTCGTTTCAAAATGGCGGCCGTTTAGAATCCATACTATTATTTTAGCACTCATTATGATTGCTTTCTTATCCAACCGAAGATGTTTAAAATTTATTTGAAGTCACTCATTAATTTTATATTGTTCCATTTTTGTTGTTACCCCCACTGATTTTGTTTAGTTAATTCTTTCAATTCTTGGTTGATGTAAATTGATTGATTGTATGGTATTGTATGTTTTAAAATTGAATATAAACTATTGTATCTGTTGTAATTAACGGCTATAATTGTTTTTACACATGTTATTAGTGTAAATATGTTTGTGAATTTGTCCTGCTAAGCACATAAACTTTAGGCCCTTCTATACGAGCGTTGAATGCGTCGCGTTATTTTTCGTTTTGGAAGTGAATACAAGTCAAGTTGTAGCATCTATACGAGCGCATTCTACGCCCAGCGTTACCCTGTTCACTCGGCGTTGACGCTATTAACGCCGCCTGCCTTGCTGGCAGCGCTAGCAACGCGGCGCAAACAACGCTGCGCGAGACGGGTAGCATCTATACGGACGCTTTTAGCGCCAGCGTTGTCGTCACGTGGTTTTCGACTTTTTCGAGTGAAACTGTGTTTAAAGCGTATCTGAGTGTGTGGTTGTTTGATTTAGACTTAAGCAATGTATGGCATTGAGAAACTTATTGTTGAAGTGGAGAAGAGACCAGCAGTGTTTAATGTTAAGTCGAAAGACTATGCCAATAAACAACTAAAAACGCAGTGCTGGACCGACATTGGAGAGCGATGTATGAAAATTGGTACTGAAAACCTAAAGCACCGATCTGCAAAGCATTCATATTGGTGACTGAACTGACGGTTTTCGAGCTCAGCGCGACGCATTTAGCGCCCGTATAGAAGGTCCACTGCTGAGCGTTGACGCTAACAACGCGACGCATTTAGCGCCCGTATAGAATGTCACCACTATTGTCGGGCGTTGGGGTTAACGTCACGCATTTAACGCGACGCATTAACGCTCGTATAGAATGGGCCTTACTCCTGACCCCGGACAAAATATTCATTCACATTGTCGCTTTTCGTGTGTTAGTTCTCTTCAGCACAACTTGTTTAAATACCGTGTTATTAATTGTTTTGTAGCACATATGTATGTGTTATGTACACTTATGTGTGTGTATTCACAAGCCACGTTCCAAAAAACTTAGATTCATCTGAGAACACAATTTCTTCATCTTCTACATGGTTTTCAATTGCCCAGGTACAAAATTTCAGTCATCTAATGGATCATCTTCCAAAGTCCATGAAATAAATGTAATTTATATTGATTTTTTTTTTTTTTTTTCAAATGTTTTTTATTGATGATTTTGGTAACCCAGTAGCAGATACCACTTTTCTAAGTGAGTTTGGCTTATTTAGAGATTTAAGTAGTGAAGCACATAGAAGAACTTCATTTTTAGTGTTGTAGGTCAGTAGTATTTCTCCTAACTGATCGATTTTCCGTTATAAATAGATGCTCTTGTTGGAGAGTTTACATTTGGATAGGGTCTTCGTCTTTTCTTGTTCATTTTCAAAAACAACAGCCCAAACTTCATTACACTTTTGGTTGTTTTGTGGTTAGTTATCACGCATAGACTGAGGAAACACATTTAACAAATAATGTCATTGTTGTATGTTTGTAGACGCGTCTTTAACATCTGACTGAAAATAAGAATTTTAATTAATCAAGTAATTAGTTCTAGCAACAACATTAATGTTTATTTTGAATTCCATCATTTTCATTAGATTAAACATAAAAAGCAAAACTTGGGGGGCGCTCATTTGCATATCTACTAACCATAACAGCAAAGTTATTTATTAATAGTAGACTTCTCATATTATTAACATGGTTTACACGGATATTTGCCATAATTTGTGTGTATAAAGAATACACGACGTTTCGAGAATAAACATCAACTCCCGTTGTGAATAAATTCCCATTGTTGATTGATCGGCAAAGTTTCAGCCTTGTTTAAAATAAAATAATTTTAATTAAGTTATTATAACGGAAGCCATAATGGCCTTATTTCTAACTGGTTTGGCTGATAGGATTGTTCGACAGCTTTTTATATGAGGCTTCAATTAGTTTTCGTTTCTATGTCTTTTGCGGTGTATTATTTTTGCCCCTTCTCAATTAAATTTGTGATTTTCGGACGAATTCTCGGTTATTTTTGATTTATCAGTTTTACCTACATGTTCTTTTTATGTTCAGTAAATCTTATATATAGAGTACTTTTAGAAATCAAAAATAGCCGATAATATTTGCTGTTTGAAATTTTGAAAGTAGAATATATCGAAACCCTTTAATTTTGCAAAGAATGTACAAGATACAATATATTTTTCTATTTCAACGACGCCTAAACAGTTTTAAAATTTTTTTTCTGTATAGGAAGAGATAACTGAATTATTGATAAAAACTGAAAACGTTTTTTCTTGGTAATGTCTATACCACCCATGATTAGCGTGGAACTAAATTGATTTTTAGTAATTATAATGTTAATAATAATAATAAAATTCATTACCCGAAATATACCAAAACGAAAAAATATTCTCCTTTACCATTTCAAAATGGCGATTGTCTTGTTGAATTGTACGTTTAATAGTTATTAATTAGTGTTTAAAACACTACTATAAAGGTGAATTAAGAAACACAGATTAGCTGTAATTTAAACTGTTTTCCTTAACAGGTGATATTGTAGACAAAGTTTTAATTGTATTATCATTGATAGTCCATCTTAGTGGAGTATAAAAATGTTTCATTTCAGATTCAATGTCCAAAGTGACCTCCGCACTGTCGATGGAGTTGGCTCGAACACTCCAATAGAACATTAATTTGGTAGACAATCACCTAGGAATAATGTTTTCAGTTTTTGTAAATAATTCAGTTATCCTTTGATGTATACGAAAATTATTTTAAACTTTTTTGTTTGTCTTTAAAAGGGAAAAATATGTTTAAAGTAAAATTCAATGTAAGTAATTTCATGCTGCCGCTATTTTTAAAATATGCAAAATAAAGTTTTGGTTTTTATTGAACCTGTGTAACGTAACATTTAAAGACCATACACCAAATATGAACTTATATTTACATTGTTATAATTTTGTGTAAACGAATAATATTACGGATAACCGCTAAACGAAAGACAGTTAGAAAATATTTAATGTAACAGCAGATATATCTTGTTGAAACTCCATATTCAAGGATTAAAAAAGCAATAAAGCTAAAGTTTTAAAATTATTCTATAAAGCTAGATGATGCCGAAAGGCGAAATAATTGTATCTCATTTATATTATTAAAATAATTTTGAAACTATAGCTTTATTGCTTTATTTATTCCTTGAATTAGAAAATATTTTACTGATTTTATTTTGTTTGTGTGTGTGTAGAGTCCAGATATGTATGCGCGCTAAGTTTTCTTGTGACCCTTCTTTTGTATACGTATTTTGTAATTTTATTTCTGGCTTCGTGGATGTGTATTTGAGAAAGTTGCTGCATTGTTTTTACACTTTGTTCATTGTTTAAATATACTTAACCATTGTCACTTTAACTTTGCTCACCATTTCTTTTCCTAATTCGTATAATTTTACTAATTGTACTTCTGTTTGCCCAAAAATTGTACAATGTTTATGAAATGTTTTTGACAATGTAGTAATAAAGATTGTCCTATGCTTATAGTAATATTCAGTTAGCCATTGTGTTTGTATCTCCAGGGACGCAATGAATCGCTGCGCCTCGATAGTCCCATCATAATAGCGACGTGAGTTTTGATAGAAACAAATCCGAGCTTAATTTTCAGGATATTAAAATTTATATTTGGGTGTTGGAAACCATTTTTTGAGCTTTTATTTATTTAAAGGGTCGTTCTCGATTGACAGAGTGTTTCTAATCTTAGCTATTTGTTTCCCTACGTAGGGAGTTTATGTTCGAAAGTTGTTAAGTTTGGCAAAAAACAAAATTAAACACATTTTTTAGGTTAATGTAAAACTTCTCACATTTTTGACACATATTATCAGTATAACTGGTTGTGCTATTAACACGCAATTTTGTAGTTTGATATAGAAATTATTTAATTTGAGCTAATCCGAAATTTGAACTCACCTCCTTAAAAAAAGTACAAAATAATTAGTTAAAATTTGATCAAAATTGTTCTTTTTGTACAAATCTTGTAATTGTTTGCACACAAATGATTGTATATTTGTTTTAAAACCATTTATTTTGAATAAGAATTTAAAACAAAGCATACCCGTTTCATCCGACAATAGGAACTTACTTTAATTGCTATGCATGTACAGTATACAGTGGTATAAATGCATTAACGTGAACTGCGTGTAGGTTGCCATTTTGAAATGCCGTGTAATCATTGTTTACATCAACATAATACCTGGGGTAAGTTCTCCCTTGCATTGTGTCTACAGTCAATTCAATTTTCTCTTTCGTTTATTTCTTATTTATTTTCAACCCCTCCCCTACTTGTTTTGAATAGACCTGAACCAAAGTAAATTGCTTCTTTGATTTCTTGTTCTGATTGAGATAAAACTAAATTGAAATACAAATATTTCTACTCGAGGCTGATATGTTTGGACGATTCCCCCCTCCCTACTTGTGTGTATCTACTCGTTTAACGACCTCGATATTTGTATCGATGTATGTTCTGTTTAAGAAGAAATTACCAAACAGCCGCCATTTTGAAATGTTGCCAGTAGTTTTTCTATATAACTTTAAACTTGTAAGGACATTTTTGAAACGCACATTAATAAGATATTTGCTCCATTCCAGTATTTCAATGATTATAACCTAGTTATTATCAGTCCATTAGGGTAGCTTCAAGGACATGGCAATTCCGAGGGGCCTAGCTGATTCCTATACCTTACTTCTCGATTTAGGTCTCGATTTAGATGCTCATCTTTCCTATCAGGTCTCTCTTGACCAACTCTTGTTCACTTCCTTCTCTGGTTTTATTAGAGTACTATATTCGAGGGCTAGGGATCATTATTATATGTTTTTTTTTTTCTTTTTATACAAAGCGATGGTCACCGAGAGGTTTTTCGCCTCTAAGCAACAACAAAATTTAAATTCTCCACTCCATTATTTTATTTGATTGTGACAAACTGCTAATAAGTTATTAGCATTCTCTGAGTTTCTTAAATCCCATACACAAGTTAAAATATTCTAAAAAATAATAAAGAATGAAGATCTCATATCTAAGCTGTCGAGACATATGGATCGTGTGTGAAGTCCTCATATTTTACTATTATTGATGTACCTAACATCCATCATTGTACAACTCGGATCTTGTCTTTGAAACTACTGTATTTGCATTTGTTACACTTAAACAAGTTACAGAGAATCACGTGACTCCAAAATACAGTCTTTAGATTGCTGTCTGTCATCCAGTTTTTAGAGTGTTCTGTAACCTAAATGAGTGAATAAATTTAGTATGTGGTCATATTTTGACCATATCTTGTGAAAAAACCAAAATTTCGAATTCTTAAAATCACCTATAACGATTTTGCTCATAATACCGTGGCAATCTGCACAATATTTCCTAGTTTTGGAGTTTTCAGTAAAATAAATAATTTGTATTAAATCACCTTCGTTAGTTTCATACAAATTTAGGTTAAATGTGAGTCCATGTATAAAATCGCAAGTTAATAACAACAAACTTTGTACATGGTACGATGTTACGAAGGTAGGTAACAGCTTTTGAAAATGGAGTTATTCCGAAACACGTCAGCAGAAATTCAGACAATGGTAGGAGAAGCAGAATAATATACTCAAATTAATAAAAAATAACGTTCACGACAGTCATTGGTCATCATCGCCAAAAAAAGGAAGCAAGATATCTCGAATATCTAATATCATAAGGGTCGGAAGAAAACAAGAATTGGTTGAAATATCTGATAGGATAAATGAAAGATAGGGTGCATGAATAAAAGTGTAGATACAGCTAAACTCCCTCGGGATTGCCAAGTACTTACTCACCTGGGGTTGAGTCCCTTAGAGTATTAAAATAAAAGCACTAATTTACGGCGAAAACAGAAAAAGATGTTTTATTACAATTTTTTTTTTTCGTAAAATTTTATTTAAATCTAAAACGGTGTCCATAGTTTGTGTTTTAAAATTATATATTTAATTTTTAATTCAATTGTTATACTTCTTACACATAGCATGTTATTTTTGTGCGACGATTGTGACAATATTTCCCTTTAACAGCTAAAACACAGTTAGCCATTGTGTTTGTATCTCCAGGGACGCACACAATCGCACCGCCTCGCCAGTCCCATCATAATGGAGACGTGAGTTTTGATAGAAATAAATCCGAGCGTAGCTTTCAGGATATTAAAATTTATATTTGGGAGTTGGAGACAGGTTTTTAGCTTCTGTTTATTTAGAGGGTCGTTCTCAATTGAAAAGTGTCTGTAACGTTAGACATTTCGTTGTATATACTGGGAAACATTTTGCGGGCAATATTTTCAGAGTTGTTTACAAGGAAAGAATTTGTTTCATTTAATAGTGTATTTAAAAAAATATACTATTTGTCATTTTTATTGCTTATTATTTTTGTTGCAGAAAAACCTTTTGGATATCATCGTTTAATAAATAAAAGGAAAAAAAGAGCATACAATCGAAACCCCAAGCCCTCAAATTCAGTAGTAACGTCAGGGTTGGAAGAGAGATGGTCAAAAGATACCAATTAGAAAACATAGAGAGCAATCTAGCCCAATACTTCATGAAAAAGTGTATAGATTCAGTTAGGATCCCTAGGGATTCCCACCCCCGTATTGGCAATAGTGAGTTCCCCTGAGGATTATAAGTTCATTATGCAAACTAAATGTAAGACTCTTGATTTCAAGTCAGGATCGTCTATCCGTCACACAATTAGAATAGAGTGGCATATCGAAACCAAATATTAGTGTATACAATCTTTTAAGTGTTTTGAGATGAAAATTAAGTGTGTTTGAAAAAAAGACAGTCCAAATGTTACATTCTCACATATAAGGAAAGCTATGTGATGAGTCAAAAATGGATCTCAAGTTTTACGGATATTTCAGTTTTGGGGTCCCCTGGGAAGTAATTTTGAAGTGATGTCTGTAGAAAGTGCACTATTCCACAGTCTAAATAATTGAACCGCTTTTTTCACGTTTTCTATGTCGGTATATTTCGCTCATATATCGAAACATTTTTAGGCGATAGGAGTAGCTGCCATAAATGATAAAATACAAGAATACGATTTGCTCAAAATCGACAAAAACGATTTTGATCAAATTTTTTCTCAAGTGTAGCCTCTAAAGACCGAAATAAAACTTATTGTCCGTCGTCTCTATACAAATTACTATTTGTTACTTATCTAAAAAATTGTCCTCGAGATTGTTTTTAGACAAGTAATTTTCAAAATTGGATTTACTGATTACGTTCAAATTTATGTGAAAGTAGATTAATAACCCAGACCCGGGTTCAAAATGACAAGTATCCTTATCCCGAAATACAGAAAACAAAATATATCAAGAACTTTGAACACCGAATATTATTTTTATTAGGTTATTGGGATGGCTGAGTGAAAGAGTTAGTGCAATGCTTATTCACCACTAATTCAGTTTCGTATGTAATTAATTGATTAAATTTTGTAAAAAATCAAATAAAAATTTCCCCACTTTAAATAAGTCGAAATTTTTCCGGTTAGTACACCACAAGTCGTGACTGGAAAGTCAATTTCTAATATCTTAAAAATAAGGATTAAAATTATGTATATTCCGATTAAACCATTAGGTAACTACTAATTTTAGCCTAAATATACCGTACAAAATCAACCACAAACTTTCTCAATGTAATCATCGAGAAAACCTAATACTAGCTTGTTTTTTCTGAACAACTGACCTGTATATTATCTCTGTATACCTTGATGTTTCACATTTCTTTAAGTCTGTAGTCTTGTTGACTTCTCGATCACGTTTGTATACTCTTAGACCTTAGGGCTTAATTTAGTGAATGCGAACTTAGAAGTCCTATAATAGGAGAACCTTTCTTCATGTTCTCTTGGGTTAGATCCCTCTCTTTCATCTTTCGTATCACTTCTCTCTTGACCAACTCTTGTTCCTTCCACTACAGACGCTAGCTCCACTTCTTCTTCTTCTTTTTTTAATTTGTATAAAGCGATGGGTGACCCAGAGGTTTTTAGCCTATAAACAACAAACATAATATATATACATATATAACCTACATGATTTTAATTATTTTACTCAATTAACTCGGTGATTACCTTGGGCTTCTATTTTAGGTTAGTTTTTATATGTTATTTAAGTTTTATATATTAATGTATATACATATAATGTTGGTAAATGTCCGTTTTATACTATGACAATAAATCGTATAATGTTAACGTAATTTGTAGCTCTGAGTTCAAATTTGATATCAGTTTGTACTTATCACTTCCCCGCCCTCCCCAAAAACATAAATAAAATTACAATATAGTTATTTTATAAAAAAGTGTGCAAACCTTCCCTCTTGAGTATATCTACTGATAATCTAACCCGCTATAAATTGAACAACATTGTTACGTCCAGACAATCGCTCTCCACTCTAACCTCATTGTCACTTGTAACTGAGAGATACTATAGAAACATTTACCCTTTTAATCGGATATATGTCTTAAAATTAAATTTAGAAGTTTTGTGTCAATAAGACGAGTCATTTTTTAGAAAAAGCGGGTAAAAAATAGAAATAAATGTATTAACGGAAGTAAGTCTAGAGTTTTTTTTTGTTATGGGTTGTGAAAGCAACCGTCAGAGGCCTCACCGGCGTCGACCTAAAGGTCTTTTGCCGCCCCAAGTTCCATCCTACACCCACTCAGTAATACCTGTCATCCTTGTGAAGGAACAGATGCTACCTATAGGGTTGTCTAGGATGGTTTCAATCTCCTTCCCTAGAGAGTATAGCCTGGCTCGTCCTAACGCCTCACACTCTAAGAGAATGTGTTCTGCGGACTCTTCAGCCAAACCACATTTCCTGCAAATATTTTCTGCAGCATTCCCTATCCTGTGTAGGTGTTTTCTGAGGTGACAGTGGCTCGTTCAGAGCCCAACCACCCACCTCATGTTATCCCTTCTAAGAGAGATGAGTTGGGCAGCATGTTACTTGCTTGGTCTAAGTAGCCTCTTTGCAAGTCTACTTGTAGTTGAATTCGTCCAGGCCCTATTCATCCCCTCCTGTATCCACGTATCTACCGCTGCTCTGGCATGTCCATAGGAGATCCCGAACACAGGTTCCGGGCTCACGAAAGGGGATTCGGAACCTGCCCTGGCTAATTCATCTGCTCTCTCATTTCCATCGATACCTGAATGGCCAGGAACCCAGCCCACAGTGACCGAGTTCACCTGACTAAACTTTATCAATGATGAGATGCAGTCCTATACCAGCTTCGACTTTACTCTATAGCTATTTAAGTCTATAGCTTCATTGTCATTTGGGGAAGAGGGTGGTTATATACAACTACCGAGCCAGAATTTTGTGAGATGGTAACCATTAAGTTTATTTTGGTTTTTTAATAAAGCAAAATTTTATCGTCAAAGCCGATAAATACAAAATTGGAAGTATTATTTTGGTTTTGATCTAATGGAGATTTTAGGCGCGATGGAATCTAAAGGTTTAAATGTCAAACGGTGGGTGTAGCCGAAAGCCATTTATACATTTAGTATTATGGTATTGTGCCAGCTATTGCTTTATTTATAATTATTGAAAAAATAAACAATTTGACGGGCGCCATCGCGGTACTCATCCAGCCCCATATTAAAATACTATTCTACATTGTAAAACCCAAAACTTGGTTTCTTGGGCTTTGTAAGAAGTGTTCAAATGTATTCGTAGATCAGGGAGTCTTGTCCAGTAGAGTAAGTTTGTTTAAAACCGTTGTTACACAGGTCTTTCAAACCTTGTAATTGTGTAGCTTTGATGTCGGCTTGGCCCTAATTGGCCTTCGCTTGCTTAGCTCGTGTCAATGCCTCGGCCGTGGCGAGGCTCGGAGCTGTACATGTGTAAAGGAGCTTCCACTCGCTTTGCTCGTGTCGGTGACTACCCCATATTGGATCTCCTAACTATACGTACGTCTTATTTTTTTTTGGAGGTCTAGTTTTAAAATTATATTTTTGACATTAACTTCACTATTTCTCGTAATAGAGAGGTTGGGTGATACCATTACAAAAGAGTTAAAAAATGAATAGTTGTAGTTAATTTAATGTATTTTAAGTTTAATACCACATGAGATATGGGAAAAAACTGTTTAAAATGGCCGCCATTTTGACATTAATTGGATTTTTCTAAATGTCAAATATGAAAAATTATAGACGAAATACTATATACTCTATACGAAATTCATATTCTTGTGTTAATTTGTGTGATACTTTTATACTACAGCGACAACGACGTCGCTCGACACGTCGAAAATAATGTTTTACTTTTTTCTGTAAAACGTGAAGATTTTTGAGATAAGAGATGACGAAATTTTTTCCGATTACCGTAACTTACCCGATACTTCTTATACTAAATAGCCTCGAGAATTAAACAAAATATATCAACATATTATATCGTTGAACTCTACACAGATGATGGCCCACGACATGTCAAAAAACCACTTTTTAGAAACACTTGAAATAAAATTCAACTCAAATGTTTTGACATGAAAGTTGTAAATTATTAAAAACAAAAAGTTTTTGCTTTCAAATGTGTCTGCACATTATAAATGTGTAACTTTGGCCGTGTTTTTTCAGAAAAAAAAGTTTATCCGAAAGAGTTCTTCTGACATCTTTAGGAAATGTCGCCGTTACGTCCATTGACAATTTATGACTCTTTGTAGAAAACTAGAGTTTTAATGTCTTACTACATTTACCTCCATGGGAACGACAACACGAAAGACGATGATTCCTTCCCGTTGGAGGAATTTGTTACTATTGTTTTTCCTGATACAAGTAGTGTAGATAAAGTAATATGATGAGAGAAAACAGTTTGTTTTTTTTTCAAATGTATCAGTTTTGAAATCCACTGAGTTCTCTAAAGTGAATTTTTGGAATGATCTCAATTTGTCGTCTATAATATGTGCAATGCTTTACAGCCTAACCCGTGGACCGATTTCAATGAAATCTGGTAGGCGAACTTATAATTAATAAAAATAACTGGAACTTATACCCGTTAGTTAATTAAACAATTATAACTGCAAAGCCTTTTTTATTACAAATTAATTTCCTACGCCTTTCTTATATCACCAAGTCACCAAATTAAACCCTACATTCTCACACTAGACCTTTTCAACACATTTAGAAGAAAGCAAACAAATTTAATTTGTCACCATCCAATCTCTCAAGTTTTTCTTTTTCAGATTGTTTCATCTCGCTATGAGAACAGTTCTTGTTGTCTAGAAGTTATCTCATATATTTCACAATCTTACAAATCCTCTTTATATAAACAATTTCAGTCTTTTCATACAAAAACATTTCTGGAAATGAGCAATTCTAGTTTCGTCTCGGTTGGAGTAAAGAAAAACAAATTTGATGTGTCGTTTTTTTAGGTTATGTCACTTGTAAATGTATGTAGTGTAAGGATATTTAGGTTCTGTCTGTCGTTTGTGCAGAATAAATTTATTGATACATTAAAATAACTTTCCCTGTACAAAAAGGATATACCTATTCGACCCATAGTGAATTTCACCAACGCACCATCTTACAAACTATCAAAATTTCTTGAGAGCACTATCAAAAAGACAATAAAATTTGAACAGAGCCACAGTTTAAAAAACAGCTTAGATCTGATAAATAAAATTAGTAATGTAAATGTACTACCTCGATACACATTGATTTCCTTTGACATATCAAACCTATACACTAATATACCCATAGAAGAAACAATAAATATCCTAAAAGAAAAACTAAAACATAACACACTTCCCGAAAAAGCGGCAAAAGAATTGGTTGACCTGCTCTCAATATGTCTCTCTCAGAACTACTTCAGCTTCAATAATGAAACTTTCTTACAGAATAAAGGCTTAGCGATGGGATCACCTCTTTCAGGTATAATGGCGGAAATCTTTCTTAATGAAATAGAAAATAATCACATAATGAACCTAACAAACAAATTCTCAAAAAACATCATATATTACCACCGCTACGTGGACGATATAATTTGTCTATTCGATGGCACAAGAAGACAGATAGATTTGTTTACCAATTATTTGAACAACATACACTCATTATTAAGCTTCACCTCTGAAGTGGAAACCAACAATAGCCTAAACTACCTTGATTTAACAATATCTAAGCATAATAATAAACACATATTTAAAATCTATAGAAAACCAACCCAAACTGATCATACCATTCACAATAGTTCTTATCACCCACAATCACACAAGCTGGCCGCGTACAACAGTTTCGTATACAGGGCACTTAGCACACCTATGAGCCAAAATGACCTAAAAAATGAAATAGCGATAATAAAGCAAATAGCAAACGCAAATGGTTTCAAAACAGAGATAATAGACAAACTAATATATAAACATAAAAAGAAAATTAGCGATCGCAATAATATATTCCAACCTACAGCAAAAAAAGAAAACAGAAAATTCGTACCAATTAAATATAACCACATTCTGGACCGTCCGACAAACAACATATTCCGTAAACATGGTTTCAACTTGGCATACCGAACCTCCAATAGCCTGAATAACATCCTTAAAACCAAGATAAAGCCAAATATTATCAATAAATTTGACAATAGTGGAGTATACAAACTCAAGTGTGACGACTGCGAAAAAATTTATACAGGTCAAACTGGCAGATCCTTTACACAAAGGTTTAAAGAACATTTACCGTCACATAAAAATCATCTCTCCAAACATACTTCCAATTTTGCCGAACATTTGATAAACACCAATCATAATTACACTAATATCAATACCAATCTTGACATCATTCATAATGAGAGGAAGGGACACCGTCTCGACGTATTGGAGGAATATAATATATACATCACCCAAAAGAAACATCCCAACATACTTCTCAATGAGAAATTGAACTTCGCAGCCAACCCGATCTACGATACAATCTTATCTCTGAATAAACAAATGGACTTCCACGGCAGTTAACTATCATCAGTCTTATTTTCAGTATCCGTCCGGAAACGAACGAATAATGATGTGGCCACACCCGGACATTTTTAGTGTAAAATTTAACGAAGAGCTAGCCTCCGAATATTTTAAAACAATGTTTTTAGTGTCGTATATGTTCAGTGTCGTGTTTATGTGTTTTATTTAAGTGTCCTGCACCTGACGAAGCCGACTGTGATCGGCGAAACAGCTGTAGTGATATACAATAACAAGAATTGCTCTGACTACTAATATAAGGTATTTATCTAGATATATACATTCAGCAATTCAAAAGCGGAAAATATAGAATCAATTTGGTTTTATAAGAATATAACTTAGAGTATTGTCACATATTTGTCAACTGATGTGTTAAATCGACAAGAATATTAATTGGATTTCAGTTATAGTGTTACTAAAATGCCCTGTAGGATTAGAACAACCTACCACACTTAGACAGATATTTGTCATGAAATACCCCAGCTGCAGTTCAGATTATCTGACATAGATGCTGTCAAAGTGTCAATCACAAAACGATAACCGATGTATTTAATTATATACACATCGTGACAGCAACCGCCTTCCAGTTTATTTTTTTCCTTATATGTAAGTCGGGAAAGTTATGTGATGGGTAAAAAAAAATTGATGTCGAGTTTTTTGTCGCTATATCCACTATTTAGTCCTCCGAATCCAAAAAAAAATTGTTTTTGGGAATTATGTTGTATATATAATTCACTACGGCCCAAACGCGTGTATGTTATTCAGATTTTATATGTACGCTTATTTATTTTATATGTTTATATATTTTTTTCTTATTTCTATATTAGTACTTACCCCAAGCAGTCTATTTTGGATATTTCCTTTATTACAGCTGTTTCGGTACTATCATACCATCATCAGACAACAAAAACACTTTGAACATGTAAACACTATTGCACAATGCACAAAAACATAGTACGGATTGTTACTACGGAATTACTGTACACGTCAAATTAAAAATAATTTTTATGTGGCCACATCCTACTATTGCTGTAGTTAACTACTTACTTACTCACCAATTCGTAGTGTTTTTGTGCATTGTGTATTAGTGTTACATGTTCGAAGTGTTTTGTTGTCTGATGATGGTATGATAGTACCGAAACAGCTGTAACAAAAAAAAATATCCAAAATAGAGTGCTGGACGTAAGTACTAATATAGAAATAATTACCAAAGCAGTCACAAGGCATTATTGAAATTATATATTTTTTTATTTTTTCCTTGACTCGAAATAGCTGCCAAAAGAAACCACAAAATAACGTTTTGCCAAAACCGGCTCCTATTATTTTCCTCCAATTTTGCTCAAATTTATCCTCTATAACGAAACAAGTAAAACTTATTGCTAGCCATCTCTCCAAAAAATACGGTTAGGTTAGGTTAGATTAGATTAGGTTAGGTTAGGTTAGGCTAGGTTAGGTTAGGTTAGGTCAGGTTAGGTTAGGTTAGGTTAGGTTATGGGTAAAAAAACATCAAATCTGAAATGGGGGCAGTTACACAATATTTCTTTTTTTAAATTTGGCTTACTGATTTCATTCATATTTTATTAAAACATGAAAACTACACCAAAACACATGTCGAAGTAAAAAAATTATGACTTAGGAATTAAAAACATAAAATAACCTTGAAGATCTCGATTTTAACCAAACACGACACACTGGTGTGTTTATGACACAAAAGAAGCAAGTTTAGGTTCTTATTTAAATATACGTCATTTATGGTTCATTTTTACTTTTTATTAAAAACTACGAACTGATATTTTTCGTGACGAAAAGTTATTGTTTGGTTTTGGGGATGGACTAGTTAGAAAGTTTGCAGATTATTTTTCACCATTTATGTTTTCATTTCAATCAAATCATTTCGAATTTTTTGGGTTGAATAACAGTTATACTATTTTCTTATTTAAATCTTGATATAATGTTTATGAACTTAGATAAAATGTATCAATGTGATTTAGGAAAAACTATAAACTGTAGTCAGATTGTTTACGTTTCTAACCCGCCATCGACGCCCACCAATCGTGGATGTAATAGTTCGTTTTAAAGTTAAGGTGGAAAATATTCCAGCGATTTTACACATCGACAAGTAGTGTAACTTATAATATTTATTAACAATAATCCCAAAATGAATAATCAATCACAATCAAAATGGTTTTGGTTCGTTATTATTTGGTTTTAGGGATGGGCTAGTGAAAAAGTATTGCACCGTTAATTAATTGTTTTAATTTCTTACATATTGTTAGTAAAAACACATACATGTATATTAGTTGTTAAATGGGTGTGTAGATGTTGAGAAAGTTAGTGCAGTTTTGTTACACCGTAACTATTACACAAATTGTACAACATATTACATACTCTAGTTATTATCATTGCAGGTCACGATTTATTTAGATAAAAAACTACACACATGTTTATCTATATAAATATCGTAGTAAGAGTTAAGAGTTGAATGAACGGATAAGTATGAAGTTCTTTATGTGATGTGAAGTGCGGTACGAAAATGAGTGATACAAGTACAGCCACTGCTAAACCTTCCCCTCCACAAGGACCTCAACCTCCGGCTAAACCTCCGGAGAAGAAGAAGGTTACCAAAGTAGTGACGATAGTGTCGCATAAACAGCCGGTAAGTTGAAATTACACTATGAGGTGTTTTTATTTTGTTAAGAACTTGTACATGATATTATAAAATAATAAATGAGGCAGACGCTGTTGTAATCTATTTCCTTAGTAGTGTAACGAAATTTATTGACTGTGTAAATAAAAATTTATTTCAGCATTAAAAACTATAATGAAAACGTAGAGTGACTATAAAAAGTAAACTTCATATTCAACGGTAAAGCTTACGGGTGTGTTTGATTTTTTGTAGATATCCGTAAAATTCATTTTAAAATGCCCACGGGGGTGTTACAAAATACTTAATTGGTTGTTGGTTGGTTTTTTATAGCGACATTCCAATGTAATTTATTACCATTATTTGACCTTCTCTGGTCAAGGTTAGGACATTGCAAGAGATGTCCTTTTTCATAACAGATTTTGTTTCGTGCACAGTAGTCATAGTCTGCAGTTGCGCTGCCAAGCAATCATGTCCCGTGACAAGCGGAATGCTGTCTTCTTTCCTCGCTTAACTCTTATTTTTCTACCATGAATGTTGAATCCATTTCCATATTTTTCGTTATAGTCTTACTGTAGAACTCTCTTGATGCTTCCCTCCTAAGTTTTGTTTTAGAGGGTGAAACATTCATAGTGTTTTTTTTTTCACAATTTTGTCTTTTTGGAAACTTTGTCTACCATTTTGTTTCCTAATATCCCTATATGAGATAGTACCCACTGTAAACAGATCCTTATATAAACTTTGTAATCTTTTACAGTATTATTTTTTTATTAGATAATACTGTCAAGATTGCTTCCCTGGAATCCATCATAGAAAACACCCTATGAAAAGATCTGGGTCTGTAGAGAAGGCATTGTATTTCGGCAATAAAACTGTTTTTGTCTTCTCTCAATAAGATAGTATGAGAAAATTGTTCAGTATATTCCCGCACCAAATCCGTTCCATTATTCGTGAAGAATAAATCTAAATTGGTACCTTTCTTCTATTGTGTACAGTGGTCTCTTTTAATACTGATGGAGGGTAGACATTTATTAAACATAATTTTAGGAGAGAACATAATATTCCCTTAAGTTGCAAATATGCAATGGGATTTTTAGGTAACAAAATTGTTAAAGTTTCTGAATAATATTAGCTATCTCGGAGTTCTTTTGGTTATTGATAGAAAATCAATGTGGGTTTTGCGTGTCTGTGGTTGAAGCTTTATTTTCGTCCAGTTTGCTTTCGGTAGATAAAGCTTCCAAATCGATGTGTGAATTGGTTGCTTGCCGTTCTATCTCTGTAGTTATTGGAAGATTATGCGTGTATAGCTGGAGGGTTGTTCTCACAGCACCGTACACAAGCCGCAGGATATTTTTCTGCGGTTGTATTAGGCTATTTTTTATAGTAGGTATATACTTGTCTGCTGGTATCAATATAATATATTAATTTCTCTAAATCGACTATACCCATTTCGTTAAGTGGAATCTTAAAATTATCCAAACTCGTGTGCAATATTGAAAGTAAAAAATAAAATTACAGTTCATGAATAATTGTTAAAACCTTGGCTGCCACCACTAAAGCTTGATTTACACTGAACACGTGTTTATAGCACAATCGAAGCTAGTTAATGCTCTTATTTAAATATATAAATAGTTTTTTAAACACTGCGTCCATTGTTTATCTTTACAACTAACGAAACGACATTTATGATGACGATTAGTTTTCGTTAGTTTTTAGTTTAAGGGCTTAGAGAGGGAAACTTTTATGCAATAGTTTTCAGTTTATTAATTAATATATTTAAATTATTTAACTGTTAATTTTGTTATTCTTATACATGTTTATGGACATGCAACTTGCTATGTGTGATTGTTTACAATTGTTTAAAATTCAAAATTTTTAGTTATTACAAATTTTATTGCTGTAAGTTATTGCTTCTGATTGACACTAATTGTCATAAATTTGTGTTTGTATAAAGCTTCCAAGAATAAAAAAAGTAGTACAATTTTGTGTAATGTATAATAGTACTGTCTCTCACTGCCAACTAAGTGCCGACATCGAACTCCAATTCATATTATTAATTGTAACTGTCGCTAAACAAACAAAAATTCGTTATTTACGATTTACCGTATTTTTAATTTCTAAGAAATCAAATACGAAAAATACGATGATTTGGTTAAATCATTGCTCATTCGAAATATTGTCTACCTTTTCACAAACCATATTTAGTAAATATAAATGCTGCAAAAATCGTACGAAGTTTCTCGTGTACCCATCCCCAAAATCAAATAAAATAAAAAGTTACTAAAATAAATAATAGTCACAAAGTTAAGCAGAAAGTTAAAATGAATCATGAATGCTGCCTTGAAAAAATATTTTTGTATGGCATTTATTTTGCTTTAACGTCCACAGCATAAATCATATTTCCTTAAAATTGATCTCTTAATGACGCGGTTGAGGTTATTTTAGGTTTCTTCCAATTCTTCCTGTCAAGTAATATTTTCTTTCTTTCAATTTTCATCCAGGTTTGCGTCATTAATCTCCACATTTCACTAAAATTTTAAAGTAATTAATAGAGTAGATTATGAGAAATTATGTTTTTATAACAAACCCATGGCAGATTTTGGGGTTGTTTTTACCAATAAGTTATAAACGAACATTTTTAAAGAAATAGCGACCAATGCTTTTTGTCTGGTTCTCAGTAGATATATATGAGCAAATTTTGATCAAAATTTTTATTGCCAAATCACGGGTACACTTAAATCGTGTGGATTATCAAAAAATAATGAAAAAATCCCAACCCATTACATTACTGTTTCAATGCTTACGTACATAACATAAAGTAAAAAACAAAAACACAACTCTTTTTTTAAGTGTTTAAATAAAACAACGCGGAGAAGTATATGTGAACATAACTCGTTTAATATTATTGGTAGTGTTTAATATTATTGGTAGTGTTTAATATTATTGGTAATGTTTAATATTATTGGTAGTGTTTAATGTTATTGGTAGTGTTTAATATTATTGGTAGTGTTTAATACTCCCTTGATATATTATTTTGGAAATAAACAAAACCGTAATATATAAACCGCTTCGTATTTGGACAGACAATGTCTTTAGGGGCACAGTAATAACGACGTAATGACTTCGTCATTTTGCTTTGAGATTTGATGTAAACAAATCTTGGGAGACGCTTTTAAGATATTAATATTTCAATACAAGAAGGGAGCTGAGATAGTTGTTTTTACGTCTGACAAAATTACTTATTGCTGGCGAGTCAACTGGCAATATTTGGTGAAATCGTTTATTTCTAGTGTTCGCATTTATTTAAGGATTTCTAATTAAGGAATTCAAGATATTGCGATCAGTCTCATGGTCACGTGACACCTGAGGTCATGCAATGTACACAGAGCCTATTTATTGGAGATATTAGTTGATTCACTGTATACAATAAACTTGGCAAACATTGGAAAGTACATTAAAAATAAGAAATAAAAGTTCTTATAAACAGATGTCGTATAAACATTGCAAAAATAAGGACAAACTTACCCACTCGCCTGTCTTTAAAACCAAATAAAAACTAACCTCATTTGGTAATCGTCACCAAACATAGGTCTACCATTTCGGTAGTATTCAATAAAAAAGAGAATATAAACCAAGGACTCCGTTTTTTAACAAACATATTTATATATTTAAATAAGGGGTGACAATTGCTCAGAAATTAAAAGCTCTAGTGCTGACATCTAACGGCGCAATCCAGAAAACATTATATCGTATTGCTTGCTCCGACTCCTCCCTGTTCAACACACATTTAAATTAAATTAAAGTTTTATTATGAAATTTACAAAACCACTAATAGTCAACAATTTAAACACTTTTATAATAAGTGTACACTAATTTATAGACTTGCAATTCTTGCAGCTAAAACCTACATGTCCTTATTGATTGGTAGTACAGACAATGTTAGTAAAACTATGTAAATTATAAAAAATAATGTTTGTAAAAAAAAGTAAAATGATACTGTATTCATTAATATAGACATTAATGGTGTTAGTTTACAGAACCATCAGATGTGGCAAAATTATATAATGACTTGTATCACTAATGATTCTACTTATCCAGGATTGTTCTTTTAAACAGGTGACATATCAAAAGTCCAATAGAGAGCAATCTATTTTTTATATGGTGGGAAAGATGTCTCCATGATGATCAGGAAAAAAAACTACTGACATTGATGAAGTCTCGCCTTGCCTCCTCAAACTGTGTTTTCATGAACTCGTTAACCTTCTTCATATTTTAATCAATTCTTTTTTTTTTTGAAGAAATTTTTCCTTAGAAATTAAAATATGCTCTAGTTCTTAAATCTATTTCCCTACTTCCCTAACAATGTTTAATAAGCTTTTTGAAAAACTGTATCAACTGTAAAAATATCTAGTTGGGTTTAAATTATTGCTTCTCTTAATTTGGGTTTTGGTAAATCAACGCCATAGTTGGTTTTATGGACTTTTATATTGGATGGTCTTGAAATAAAAATAAAAGTTATGAGTATCTTTCTGGACCTCTCCAAAGCTTTTGATTGTTTAAATCTTGATTTATTATGAAGCCAGTGTGAAATAGTTAGTATTAGAGGAATACTACTTGTGTGGATAAATTATTTTCTTTGTAACTAACACATATCAAAGCTAACATCGCTAAAATATATGATCCCTCAAGGACCGGTACTCGGGCCGATGTTATTTTAATTTATATTAAGGACTCATCACCATCACCATTCTATACAAATAGCATAATTCCATTTTATGATGACACAATTAATTATGAGTTTCCAAACAGAATCAGTTCAAAATTGAATCATAAGGCTTTTCAATAAGGCAGTACTTTGCCCACAATAATTTGACTGTCAATTCTAAAAAGAAAAAGTACATTTTTTTTGTCTTAACTCTAAATATAACACAGTTCAGAAACCAAGTGTCAGTGGTTTTTGTCCAGCAAAATAAAACTAACTGAAGGACTCAAAACGTTGAGTCATGTAGGGTTACGTTTGAGTTTCGAATGATTACACTTCCAAGTAAATATCTACTTGAGGTGATACATTCAAATTTAAATGTATTCATTTCCAAAATAAAAATATACACATACAGGATATGGCAAGCTAGTCATCTTGCTTGCTATTCAGCAGAGACTGAATTTATACAACAAACTTCCTTCCCAAACTGGTAAGTGAGCTCCCACAGAGCATTAAAAGGCTTCAGATATTTTTCCTTTCAGAAACAGCCTTAGACAATTACTATTGTCTAGATCCATGTATTCTGTGGAGGAGTTTCTGCGCTGTATGCCGGCTTTGACTTAGTCAAAGGATGCGATCTCTACTTTTCACTGAATTCCATTTGTTTAAGTTTATTTTTAAATTATTAAAACTTGTATTTATATTATATTTCAAGTTATTTCCCTGTTAATCAGTTGATTGAATTGTAGTAATGTCCTTTTAACAATAAGTTATTAGTCCGCTTCCTGAGTGATTATCATTTGTTTTATTTTACTGCTTGCTCCCTTATCGAAGTTTAAAATTTGTAATTCTTAGCTATAAGTATGATTTTTTGTGTTAATGTTAACTTATTGTGACTTGTTAATTGACGTAACCTATACAAGTATAATATAACACAGGGAAAATGTTTTGTTTGTTTTTAAATATAAAACAATTCAAGCCAAATTACGTTAGCTAACTATACATGAGCAACATAGTAATTAGAAAATTATAATCTTGATATATCTAGTCTTTTATAGATAGAAAGGAGAACAATCATTCGTTATTCTTTAGCAATATAAAATCACCAAAAAGTGTACTGATATGCGACAGCATTCAGCAAAATGTGTTTATTTTAATTCCAATTTACTGTCATTCATTTCGTAGACTTTATATAGTAAAGACTGTTGTGTTGTGTATTTATGTGTGGTCAGTAAATCCGATAAAGGTTTAGAGTGTGGAGCGAATAATTGCAATTTAAATTGACGTAAAACCAGATAATGTGTTTTCAATCATGGTAAAGTACAAATAATGTTTTGCTATCATTTAATGACTGTATGAGTGGTGGTTTTGTGGACAATATACCTCGCTTCTTGGTTGTTTATACGTTCAGTAAACCCAATGTGGTTACCGTATCACGTGACACAACACAGGGTGAAATAATAAAAGTGAAATGTTTTATCGGTGTCTTCTTTCTTGTATTGTGATTGTGATTGGGGTCACAGTGGTAGTAAATATTAAGCTGTACACGTCAATGTATAAAGTCACAAGAACACTGTCTGCTTTAACTGAAACTGGTGAATCATTACGACCACCACTGATTGCCTCTAAGGACCGGTGTTCCTTTTTGTTGGTGGGAAAACGATCCGAAGACTTTAACTTTAATTCACATTGATATATATGTAAAAGTTACATGGACGTTTTAAAATAAACTGATTTATAACCCGAAGAAACTCTAAAACGTCATAGTCACATTATAAAACATCGGATGTTTGTGTCGCGGGGAGGAACGTCAATATGTGTACAGTGTGCAACCATTCATATAATAATATGACCAAAGTGATTGTTGAGGAAAACATAATTCTAAATCCCGCCTAGATGGAGCCCTATCTCTCTTGATGGTCGATAATCAGACAAAATCGATGTCCATACATTGTGGCGTTGACGTAATCGATTTATTTATCTATTCATATGGCCGCCACCGTCTCAGATATACTAGCCCCTTGATGATGCGCATGCCCGTTGCCGCGGCGGCTTTCTTGCGTTTCCAACAACGCTTCACTCATTCATAAAGGATTTGAGGGTATCACTGAATTGTTGTTGAGATATTCTTTAGAACCGTATACGATTTATATAGGATTTCTAAGAGTATAAAAGCTTAAGTTGTGTTGATATTTATTTATTTTCAACATCAACTCCATACAACTTCACCAGAACAACTCAAAAGTAATATTTTACAAAATTAATCTATAGTTTAGGATCAGAACTATGGATTGAGACAACTACCAGCGTCTGTAGGATGACTGATTTAGGCATTATATTGTTTGCAGAGGAGGGGAAACGATCACAAAATGGCGGCGTGTCCAACTCCAGATAACGCGTGACTTCAAAATCCATGTTAGGTGATATAAATTTGGTTTTCGTTGCAAGCGATAGTTTTTGAGCTGTAATTATTCAGAACTGAGGTCGGTATTATCAGATTTTCCATAATGCCCAGCAAATTTAAAGACGTATTCAAGCCAATAACTACTGCGTGATGAAATATTTTGGCAGATAAAAACATCCCACAGGATATAATATGAAACAGTTTAAATTTGAAATTTTGTTGTACTTAAGAATGCACATTTTGTCTCGTTCACACTATAATATCTAATACTTCCCGCTTTATTTCTAATTGTAGCATCAGCGTCCATGCTTTACAAGTGTACGAGAACTTATTTTGAGTGAATGCCATTTTAACATTTTAATAAACCTTGTACATACATTGTTTTGCCTTGTTTTCGAGAATTTTATAACTAAATTTCATTTTGTGGTAACACACAAAAATGCAATCAAAATATAAAATGCCTGGTTTATCAATCGATAATGAGAAAAAAGACAATTTCAAAGTGGTTGTTTAAGGATGAGCAATACCAGGACGCAACTGATCCATTGCAGTCGACTACAATCTTACCACTTTCTATTCGGAATGTAGCAAACTGTTATATTTTTATTAATTAATAGGTTTTTCAAAGGCAAACACCTCTCGTTCATCATCGGTTTATAAGAAGAGTCAAAAAAATACCATAAAATGAAGTCCTTTAGCCCTCGAATACTCTAATAGCGCCAGGAGTCAGAGGAAAACAAGAATTGGTCAAGTGAGACCTGATAGAAAGAAAGGGATCTAACCCAAGACTACAAGAAAAAGGTAGATCCTATTAGGATACCTCGAGAATGTCAACTCTGTACTCACTAAATTGAGCCCCTGAGGGCATAACTGAAGTAGTAGACTACAATTTGTAATAAACATTCAAATTATGATTATTTATAGAAAACACAAATTTTCAATTGTCGATATTACCTAATGATATTTATATATTAACAAGAAAGGGAGCACTACTTTAAACTGAAGTAGTTAAACAATTAATTGTCAAAAGCAATTTTTTTATAGCAAAAAATTCAAATACTCTCGTTGCATGCATGTATCAAAACTAAAAGTAAGGTTGCAGAAATAAATGTTGCTTACAAGTAATTTCCTAGACACTGTAACATAGAGCACTGCATCGTTCTGCTGTTTAATCTCTATGGTTGTGTTCGTTAGGAAGTTGTGTTGCCTCATATTTGTTTAAATCGTGTACAATGTTCTACAATTTACACTCTTTTAATGTAACAGGAGATATTTCTTGTTGAAACTCCATATTCAAGGATTAAATAAAGTAATAAAGCTAAAGTTTCAAAATTGTTTTAAATGAGCAATGCTCATTTATATTATTTAACTTAAATAATTTTAAAACTTTAGCTTCATAGCTTTATTTATTCATTTATACTTTTGTTGTCATATCTTGTTCAGTCGATGCATTTCGAAATAATTTCATTGTTAAAAACTATCCATTTACTGCGCACTTGCGTATACACATACATTACTGTATAAACACATATAATGCTCTATTTAAACAAATTTCAAAATGGCGGCTGTTTACAATATTATACAAATCATACCTTAGGTACGTCAAACAGTTTAAAAGTGTTGACGGTTTGACCATTTCTACGAACAACGAAAAGACACCTAAAAATAAATTAACAATAAAAACAGAACAGTTGTTCAATTTATGGAAATGAATCTTATTCAAACGTCAGTAGGTTGTAATTTTATTTATGAATATGGCTGATACAACGTCCACTGAGTACAACAAACTAAAAACAAGTCCGTACGCTTAACCGACCTCTTCCACCTAATTATTCCACGGTAACCCTGCCTAAATCCACTACCTGGCCTTTCAATTATTGTTTTGTTTTTTTGTTTAAAGACTAAACAGCTTTCAGTAAAAATCGCTTTCAGTAAAAAATATATATAAGAACATAAAATGAAGACCCATAGTCCTACTCTAACAACACCAAGGTCAGATAAACAACACTTGGTCAAGAGAGACCTGATAGGAAAGATGAAATAAAAGGATCTAACCCAAGACTATATGAAAAAACTATAGATCCAAGTAAAGTTTTTCAGGATTAGTACGCCGTATTCATTATAAGTAGCGCCTGGAGGTTCAATCCTTTTCCACAACTCTGTTTTTCAAGGGTGTGGGGGTTCAATCCTTTTTCACAACAACTCTGTTTTTCAAGGGTGTGGGGGTTTAATCCTTTTCCACAACTCTGTTTTTCAAGGGTGTGGGGGTTCAATCCTTTTTCACAACTCTGTTTTTCAAGGGTGTGGGGATTCAATAATTTTCCACAACTCTGTTTTTCAAGGGTGTGGGGGTTCAATCCTTTTTCACAACTCTGTTTTTCAAGGGTGTGGGGATTCAATAATTTTCCACAACTCTGTTTTTCAAGGGTGTGGGGGTTTAATCCTTTTTCACAACTCAGTTTTTTAAGGGTGTGGGGGTTTAATCCTTTTCCACAACTCTGTTTTTCAAGGATGTGGGGGTTCAATCCTTTTTCACAACTCTGTTTTTCAAGGGTGTGGGGATTCAATCATTTTCCACAACTCTGTTTTCAAGGGTGTGGGGGTTCAATCCTTTTTCACAACAACTCTGTTTTTCAAGGGTGTGGAGGGCAGGTTTATCCTCTCTCTATCCCCCATACTGTTCTTTTGTTTATTGTAGGGCTACAATATCCATACGATTTTTTTAACCATACACACATCCTTATATTTGTTTCTTTGTTTTCATTAATCTATTACATTTCTTGCTAAGACAAACGTAAAAAGTCTCTCATCATGATACTGGTATCGTTGTAAAAACATATTACAAATATTTAATAGAAGACATTATATATTATAAACTACATATCTCCTTCTATGGCATTATTTTACATTCTTCCTTATTCTCTACGGGGAAGAGGAATTTTACCTGTATTTTCTATATATAATGTTAACTGAATAGCTCCCAAATCTACATCTCACGATGCTCAAATTAATTTCCTATAATGAAAAATTTAGAAAATTATAATTTAGAAATAAAATAGTTAATAACGTAACTTCAAATCTACAATAATAGTTCTAGTAACAGGTTTTTTAGTTTAATTTTAGTCCAATTTATTTTTGAAGTCACAAAATAACTAATCTTTGAATCACCAAACGAAGGAAAATACAATTTTACACAATAAACACTTTATCTGTACAATACAGTAAGACGACTTCCTATCATACTCAGTTGTACCATACACACAAACACTTTCTAACACAGAACTTTGACTGGCAATACCAATTGTATATCAATTAGTTCAATTATTGATTTTAATCTTCATATCATTGACTAAATTGTCAGAACATAGGACAAGTTTCCACATCTGGCGCTCCATGTAGTGAATAATCGTCGATTATAATATTTAAGAATAGTAGAAAATCTGTTTTCGTTTACTTAATTCTAATATAAATGGATTTTGGACCTGTAATAATCAAAGATTATTATTGAGGTTATCCAAGTAGAATCTAAATATGTTAAGGATTTGAGACTCCTTAAAGATGTATGTTAAGGATTTGTTAAATAAGTTGAGGAGAACTATC
Source organism: Aphrophora alni (assembly GCA_963513935.1). NCBI lineage: Eukaryota > Metazoa > Arthropoda > Insecta > Hemiptera > Aphrophoridae > Aphrophora > Aphrophora alni. The sequence goes on along the minus strand of OY740774.1, from coordinate 71,276,443 downwards.
ATTACAATCACTAACGGACGCAATTGTAACTATTGTGGTCAAAAATAATTCCCTTCACGTCAACGAAGCTGTTAAAGTGACGTATCTTATGTTCCTTTTGAAATTGGGTTACTCCCAACCCTGCTTACTCGTTTAAATCAAAAATTGAAAATCCCTTCACTACAAATATAATTGCAGCAAACCGTGTTAAAGAGTCGTGGCAGCTTTAAAGTTCAAAAATTCGCATCTCTTTATGTCAGCGCATGCGCCTAGTATTTAATAATAAAACCATTAATAATGACTGTAATGTGTGATGCGTTGCAATGTGGAAGTGTTAAAACGATAAAACACTTTAAATTTATATCGCAAATAAAATTACAACTGCGGGTTCAGTTCACGTCACACTAATTAACCGCACATATCTACATACCAGAGTGTATCATTGAAAGTCCATGTGGTCAAAACACAAACTTGTAATCGTATTATGTAGGCATAGAAAATACGGTGCAAATCAAAAATGTAAATTAGTTAATTGTCGATCATAAAGTGATAATGAGCCATGGACGCTTACTTTGAACAAAGGTTTATATATATTTAGGCAATTAACTCGCTTCGCTTGTGCCATGAACATGCTCTCAACGTAATCAATATTTGAATAAAATCTCGCTTTTAATGACGTCGGTGTAGGTTTGTTTTGGTTTTATGCCAATTTTTCCTGAATCGTATTTTTTTTTACTTACTGTACACAGGTTTGGGTCATTAATCTTCACATTTCACTAACAATTGAAATATTGCGGTAAAGTCGAGTGTGATAAAATAAATATATTGTAACAGACCCATGGCTAATTTGTTTGGATTTTTACCAATAACTCACAGGATTTTTTTTTTTTAAGATGGCGACTAATAAGTTTTATTTGTGTTCTTAAGTAAGGAAAATTCGTCAAAAATCGTTAGAGCTAATTATAAGAGTATCGTAATTTTGTTTTTTTTTTCTCTAATACCCATCACTATAATTTGAGTTGTAAAAAAAATGAAAAATCCGAGATATAATCAAAATATGCCTAAATAACAAATTGGATTAAAATCGGTCCACGCATTTAGGTTATGGAGCACTTCACATATCGACCGACAGACATTATACCAAAAAGCATTTTTTATTTTATTTTTTATTTTTTTTTTTGGAGTCAAAAAACCTCAAAACTGATACTTCCACAAAACAATTCTCCATTAATTTTTCCACCAATCATATAAATTCCCTTATACTAAATTTATCGGGTGTCAACAAAATGTGGAAACGGTGAAATATCTCGAAAAATACACATCTCATAAAAAATGTTTTAAATACGTGTTTAATAATTTTTTAAAAAATATTAAATTCCACTGAACACGCCCCCCCCCATTGTGGGTGGGGTTGGGGCAACTTTTAAATCTTAAATAATGGAAACCCCCATTTTTTGATTGCAGATTCGGATTCTACTTCACAAAGTACGTAGGTTTTGTGTGAAACTTTTCTTCGATTCTTCATAGATCGCAAACTATACGATTTGTTCGAGAAATACACGGAAAAGTGGAAAATAAAAAGTACATATTCATAATTTAACAAAGAACAGCCATTGGTGTTAAACTTAAAAACCATCTCGCCCCTGGGGGCGGGAGTGGGGGTAATATAAAAAACTTAAATGAAAACACCCACTTTTTATTGTACTGTTGTACTGTTCTTGTATTCACTATTTTATTGCTCTGTTGTAACACGTATATTTTATTTTCGTTTTGTTAGTTTTTCTAAATATTATTCATAGTCTTTGAAGACTTCAAGCGGAATTCGTGTTTTTGATTCAGAATTCCGCAGAATAACTGCGCCAGGTCACATGTCTTTCACTGAAAAAGAAAGAATAGATATTCTTATACTGCGAGGGTATGGCGATAAAACAAGATCATACGAAGAAGTTGTTAATATATTCAATGACCCTAGGCTAGACCATGCACGGATCATCAAATCAACAGTGATACGTTATCAACAGACGGGCTCCGTAAAAGATTGACCTAAATCTGGAAGGCCGAAAACTGCAACGGAGGAAGAAGAAAAGTCTGGATGTTTGTCAAAGAGTTACTGAAAATCCTCATACATCTGTCCGAAAGATGACACACAAGATGATATTGACGCAAAAGCTTCTGGGTGATCAAAGGTTGGAAATTTGTGTGGAAATTATGAAACAGTGTGACGAAGATGAATTCCAACATTTAATTACGTAGGTTGCTCACATCAATCTACACGCCGTTGGTGAGAGGCGAATGGGACTCACCTAAAACTCACCCTGAAGGGAACATAAAACTACTACATCCACGTTGTTATTCCTGGGTTATACCAAATTTAGTTTTTTGGGTAAAGTCTACATGCCTGTTTGGATTCTATGCAATGTCCAAAAAAATTATTTCTTTTACTATTACAGTGCCATCTGTCAAGAATGGAAAACAGTTTTTTGATTGAAACTTCTTTCACACAAAATCTGAATCTGCAATAAAGAAAGGAATTCTCATTTGAAAGTTCAATTTTTGCCCCCCCCCCGCTCTCGGTGGCGAGAGGAATTTAAATTTAGCACCATTGGCGGTCCTTTCTTAAATTAATGAATACGTACTTTTTATTTTCCACTTTTTCGTGTGTTTTTTGAAAAGTACGATAAATCGTTTTTTCTCGATTACAGCGCATCTATCAAAAACCGAAGAAAAGAAAAAGTTTCAGACAAAACCTACGTATTTTGTGCACTAAAATCCGAATCAATAAGAAATGGAGGTTTCTTTTTAAGATTTTTAAGTTGCCCCCCCCCTCCACCAGAAGGTGGTTGTCTGGGTGGTGTTTAGTGTCACTGAATATATTTTTTTAGATATTAAACAGATATTTTTTAAACATTTTGTAATCATATGTGTAGTTCTCGAGATATTTAACCGTTTTCACACTTTTTGGACACCCAGTATATGGAACAACAATATAATTTACTCAGTGAAATCGTGCAGGTATTCTTTACGCATAAAACTCGTTATTTTGTTGTTGTAAAAGTTCGAAAATCCTTTCGTTCTTTGCTTTGTGAAAAGAAAGAAGAAAGGAAAATTAAAAACCCCTTGGCCTCGAATACTCTAATAATCTCAGGGTCAGAATAGAACAAGTGTTAGTCAGAAGAGACTCGATAGGAAATATGAAAGAGAGGCATCTAACCCAAGACTATATAAAAATAGGTGTATACCCAGCTAGAGTCCCTCTGAATTGTCACACCCACTCTCATTTCAATTACAAATTAAACTAAATAAACATGATCTAATAAATTACATTTTGCCAAGATGTAGACAGACATACATTGTAAAAACCGTATCTCACAAAAATACTAAAATATTCAACTCCAGAGGGAAAAAATTGATTGCGAATTGAATGACTATCAAACTTTGACCAGTCACAATCGTTTATTTGCTTTATGTGCTTTGTTTCAATTTCGATTAATCGTTTCGACTCTGTTTATACAAAACTTTACGTTCATTTAATGGAACCGTTTGGAGACAAAAATAGGACTTATATACTGCAGAGAGTTGACAGAATTAAATTACTAACTGGAACTCGAGTTGTTTGAGAACGCTGTTGAGTAAATTGCAATTTAGTTGAGTAAAATAAGGGTTTATTTGTAGAATAGTTCTTTTTTCTTGTTGTTTAAAAGCAAAAGACCCTTCGGTCATTATCGAATTTTTTGGATGAAATAACATAAAATAAAGACCTTAACTCGAATAACCAAATAGTGTCGGGAGTCGGGAGAGAACAAGAGTTGGTCAAGAATGGCCTGATGAGAGAGATAAAGAGAGGAATGTAACATAAAACTAAATAATTAAATATGGTCCCTCGAAATTGCCACTATAATGAGCCCCCTGAGGGTGTAGAATTGTTTATATAGTGCAGTGCACTAACTTTCCTAAACACTTATTCACAAAAACAAAAATAATATTGTATGGTATTGTCCCAAAAAATTGTTTGGAATTTACTTCCGCGAAGAGAAAGGGAGTTTCTCTGTACTTACATATGCGTAGTATAGAGAGAGTTATGTGATGGATCAAAATTACGATGTTCAGTTTTTACCAATATATTTGTTTGAAGATCTTTTGAGTCCAAACATGTTAAGTTGATTTGTCTGTCTGGCATATATCATCTGTCATCTGTGGAATACTGTAAACCTTAATTGCGTGAATTTTTTACGTTTAATTTTAGAGATTTTGACCATATCTTAGTTTTTCATTTGTTCGATTACACTAATTATGGGGTTAGCTGCCACAAAAACACACAAAAGTACTATTTAAAATGTAAAATTAACGACCCAAACCTGATTGAAAAATTGCAACAACAAAATTACTGTCCAGAAATAACTTACAAACAACAAAAATGAACCTGAGCCACTGCTATTAAAAGCTAACGTTTATACTCGTAACACGAGGGAAGCCAGTTTAAATACTCTTATATAAATATTTGATTATTTGTTTTCACTTTTAGTGTGACAACTACAAAACTGACATTTTTCGTTACGAATAATTTCGGTTGTATTTTCTTTGGTGTTGATAATGTTGAGTGAGAAAGATTGTGAAATTTGTGTACAGTTTATTTTTCGTTATAAGGTTGGTAAGAAGCTAAACGTGGAATTTCTAGAAGTGTAAATTGTTTTTGATTGAAATCGAGTTTTTAAAAACTTCTGAAAGATGCTTTAATTCAACTAACACAACACAAATAATTGCATAAACTTTCTCATTTATTGCCAAAACTTATTAAAACACCATTTATTGTTTGATTATATTGGAATAGGATCTTAATACTCAAATGTAAAAAAATAAACTAGTTATAAGTGGTAGCTTAAAGTCTGTATGAAGTAACCTGTCTCCTGACCCTCCAGCTACCTGGGACAGGCCCGGGCCATTCACCGGCACTCGGCGTCGCCTGCAGTTGTTTACCTAATTAGTCGCCTATAAGCTTCCCCACTAGCTTAAGTAACTTTTTTACCTAAATCATAATTTCCGAAATGTTATCAAATATTTGAAAAGTACATAAAAAAATAAGATCAACGATACTAAACAAGGGCAAATTTGATAAAAACTAACAATATAGAGGTAATAAGAAATATAGAAGTAGTCTGTTTAAATCTTGTAATAATAAAGTTGGTTTTATGTAACAATATGACAATGAAATTACGTTATATATTACAAAAATAATAAATATTAACTATTTACATTAACTACTGTACTACAAAGTTATAGGCACAATACAAATAATATCTTACAAACTGTTATAAGAATATTCTAGACTATAAATTATGTTTATTTTAGATGAATATGGGGTCAGGGTAGTTTTCATTAGCGCAGTTTGTTGATTCCAGCGAGGGGCCATCACGTACCATGAATCTGCAAGTAAAGAAGGGCTGTAAAATATGTCAATTAAATTTAAAGCTCGGCTGTACCTGTCGGCCGGATGCGTATATTCCCATAAGACTAATGTTAAACCTTAAACCATTTTTCTGCTGTATCTTTCGCCGTAGAACAATAATTTATGTGTCATATGAAAGATGTGGTTAATACGCAGTAACATTGCTTTTCAGTTTTTTATTATTTTCAGCTTATTATTTTTGTAATATGTAATGTAATTTCATTGTCATATTGTTACATAAAACCAACTTTATTATTAAAAGCTTTAAACAGACTACTTCTATATTTCTTATTCCCTCTATAATCTATTGTTTGTTTTTTATCAAATTTGCCCTTGTTTAGTATCGTTGATCTTATTTTTTTATGTACTTTTCAAATATTTGATAAAATTTCAGAAATTATGATTTGGGTAAAAAAGTTACTTAAGCTAGTGGGGAAGCTAAAAGTTGACTAATTAGGAAAACAGCTGCGGGCATCGCAAATTGCCTGTGAATAGCTCGGCCTGTCCCAGGTAGATGGAGGGTCAGGAGACAGGTTACTTCATACAGACTATAGTGGTCTAAGGCGTCACTTTTCTGATTAAAAATGGTTGTAAATCCCACAACTGGACAACATTTTGTGTGTGAATATTTATTTTTGGCCTTCGTCTGTCAGGGTGGATGGTTACTACTCTCGCTTCACATATGACGAGAGAAGCCAGGTTTAAATCTCCCATTTCCCAATGAATTTCATTAAACCATTATACAATAGATACATTTAGGGTGTAGTATAGTAAGGCTACTTGTGGCCTCTCAACCCTCTGAAAAAAACAAATTAGGTAAGGTTTTTTATTTAATATAAACTGTTTGCTTTGGAGTCTACATTTGTCGAAAAATTAAAACTATAAGTATAGTGAGCATTCAAAAAGATATTTTTTTCAGAGGTAAGGAAGGATTTTATTTAACAATACTATTATCACATCCATGTCTTTAAAAGGTAGTATTTTAAATCAACTTTCCTTATAGTTAGACAATTTAATTTTTTTCATTTTTGAAATTCTTTACATTTCACTAGTCGCATACATCTGTCTAAAGTTAAACCAAGGTTGTCAGAAGTAGGATCTTAAGTGCTTAAACGAGATTGTTTAGTCTCTGTCAGAGAACTTGCAAGAAAATAAAACTGACTAAGAAACATGTACCCGCATAACAGTGCAGTGAAACCGAATAATAACATTTAACCACGTCTGGCTGGAAGTCAAACTGCTCCAGTAACTATGTTTTCAACGTACAAAATGACAGTTTTATATCCTGTGGTTGTAGAATTCCACTTGTAGAATCGATACCCCGACTGTTATGAATACCACGGGACACATGTTTGTCTTAACTTGTGTCTCGAGTCCCATTGCAATTCAAGAGAATCCTAATTCCTTCTTCCCTTCGTTTGATAGCATCTTCTAACAGAATTTAAACATTTTTTAATCCCCACTCTTACGGAAACTGTGTCAACGAGTTCATTTTAAATTTAAAACTTTATTAGAGCTCCAGACGTTTGAAACTAACGCTGTTTATCGAAAACAAGACCGATCACAAGTTGTTTCACGTAATAAGAACTCGACAATGACAGCGATATTTCAATAATTGACCTGATTCAAATATTCTAATTAGTCAAAAAATCCAGTACACTAAACCAATAGGAAATATTTCTTAGGGTTTACACATTGCAACATTTGCAATCCTAACCAATTTTACGAACTTAATAACAGATGATTTATCAGAACATTCATAAAAATAAATTGAGTTTAAGTTAGTAATGGTTAAAACCAGTAGAATCACAAAAATAATAACATTATATTATTATTTATATTGTATCATATAATAAGCCTATCGGTATGTTTTTCTTGTTTTAAAAGACAAAATCATCGCAAAACTTGTATAAACTCTTATAAAATTATGCATGCATTACAAAATATAAGTAATTTGTAGGTGTTGTGTTTGTTCGACACCGTGTCCTTAATGACTACAGTTCAGTTTACTTAAAATTTACCAAACTAATGATTAGGTTAGGTCAATGGTTAAATATCGAGTAGGTCATCATCGGCTTATAAAACAAGGAAGACAAAACATAAAATAATGACACCTTATCCTTGAATACTCAATTAGCGTCGGAAGATAACAATAGTTGGTCAAGAATGACCTGATAGGAAAGATGAAAGAAAGGGATGTAATCAAATACTACATGAAAACAAGGTGTAGATTTAACTTGACACCCTCAGGATTGCCACTTTCGTCCGACGCTACTGAACCCCTAAGGAGATGTAAGAAATTTCGATTTTGAAAATTTGTGAGAATCTATGTCTGTTAATGAATATTCCGACAGTATTCTTAGATTGGCGTCCTTTTTCTATTCCCTCTTGTTTCACGGTTTCCTGTCTGGTAATAATATGGAGATATGTGTTGATTATTTTTTCAGGAAACGATATATAAAAGTGTTTATGGAATGATGTCAGTCTGTCTGGTGTGTCATATGTGCAGAGCTCTATAGCCCAAAATCGTGAATTAAATTTAATAAAATTTGCTAAATAAAATTTGCCTTCAGTCCATGGCTCATGATATATATTTATTTTTTATTTTTATTTATTATTATTTTTATTTATTATATATATATATATATATATATATATATATATATATATATATATATATATATATATCCATATTTGGGGGGTAGCTGCCGTATTACGTTTTCTCAAAATCGGCTGAAGCGATCTTGATAAAATTTGTCTCAAATGTAGCTTTTAAGGACCTAAATAAAATATACCAATCGTCTTCTCTCCAAAAATGTCTGTGCCGTAAATTACCTGTAAAAAATAAAAACAAAATACGCCATTGTGCTGATATCAAAGATGTAATTTATCCAAATAAACTCTTCCGTTTTCGTTAAAATTCAGTAAAACGTAAACATTAACGACTAAAACACGTAAAAAATTGAAAATCAAAAAGAATTACGGTCTAACGATAATTGGCAAAAAATATAAAAATGAATCTTAAATGTTGTCATTAAATGATGAGGACGAGTTTATGCCACAAGTGAAGCCAGTTCACCCCTTATATGTTTAAATATGTTTCTCAAACACGGCGTCTATGGTGAATTTTTACTTTTTGACTGACAACTACCGAACTCGCATTCTTGGTGACTGGTGGTTTTTGGTTTTTGTACAATATTTTTGGACCGCTTATTTCTTTACTCATCAGGACCATTAAAATGAAGAATCACATGTTCTCTTTAATAACTCAAGATATTTAAGTTAACCCCATAACCCCCCCCCCTCTAGTAGGAGGGATAAAAAAAATCTTATTTTAGCAAAATGTAGAATCTAAAATTCCAAAAGTTTTTATTTTTTCTCAATATTTTTAAAGAATAGTGGTCCTGGGAATTTATGGACACAGTGCTTATTTCTTTTGATGATTAATTGTGCAATATATAATAAGTTTTAAGACCTATCATGAATAATTAACTAAAATGTAATCGACATATTCATCATTACTGGAGAACTGTTATCTGATCGGATTAGAAACAAAAACTTTGTCCACAAGCGTTCTGCAAGAAAGTTTGTAACTTCCATTAGTCCTACTGCCTAGTGAGACAAAAGAAAGATCAATTTGAGAAATGAACAAACTTGGGTGCTTACATTAGTGTCTCGTTACTGTCTCTTTAACGTTAGTTATCATTCGATTTTATAACAACAAAGGTTATTAGGTGCGGGATTACCTTCCGCAGACATAATAGTTGAGTAATATAAAACAAAAACACTATTGTCCTGGTGAGGGGGGATTACACTTTAATTAAATGCTAAGGGATATTTTTAAGTTGCAACAAATTGTTGTTCCTATTATTTGGAGGTAATGTGTTATTAAAAATTTAACTTGCAAAACGTTAAGTTTAAAAAAATTTATAATGTCTCTTTCGAACAGCTTCTAAGAAGAAAGTAACTATAAAGAAATTTCATTATTAAGTTATATAGAATATGATATACGTTGTTTCACAATATCAAAGTTTACCCGCACACATTTAATTTATGTTTTCTAGAAATTACGTGGGTATTGGGAGGTTCTCATATTCACACATATCCACCAAAATAATCACAACTACACACACACACACACACACACACACACACACACACACACCACCCCCCCACACACACATTATGTTTTAGTCGTTAATGTTCACGTTTTACTGAATTTTAACGAAAACGGAAGAGTTGATTTGGATAAATTACGTCTATGATATCAGCACAATGGCTTATTTTGTTGTTATTGTTTACCAGTAATTCCGACACCGACATTTTTGGAGAAAAGATTATTATTTTATTTAGGTTCTTAAAGGCTACATTTGACTCAAATTTTATCAAGATCGTTTCAGCGGATTTTGAGAAAACGTAGTACGGCAGCTACCACCAAATGTGAATTTATTTCCGAGCCATGGACAAAAGATGCCAACATAACAAACTTTATTAAAATTAATTCACGCTTTTGGGCTGTAGAGCTATGACACACTGGACAGACAAACATCATTACATAACCACTTTTTGACAATCAGGGAACTGCAAAATGAAACATATCTATGGAAAAACTCGACGTAAATATTTTGCCCCATCTAATACCATTCTCTATACTGCGTATATATGGGAATAAAATAAAAATAAATATATTTTATTTTACGACATTAAATAAAAAGCAATGACTCCAATTAGCAGTTTAATAGGAAGAGGAACGACGGAAATGACGTTGACAAAATAAATTTGCCCTATCCCTGTCTATGAAAGGCACTTACCAGCGTTGACAAAAAACACCTTTATCGTTTTGAACGCAAAATATTATGCATAATAAGAAAGCAATTCTGCAAGAAACTGGAGTCGACTAAGCACAATCGATTATCGATTTATGTTTCCCGACTTTCTGATCACTTCTAACAAAGTTCAATATTACTTTATATATTTAAACTTACAGTTCATGTAACACTAATAGGTACGGAGGATTTACTTTCACGATGCTATTGGTAATGGTAGTACTAAATGGTAAAAAAACATTGCACTATCTTTTTAACATACACTTTTTTATAACTAAATACTAAACAAAAATGATAGTCTTTGTCGTCTTTTCAAATATATTTATATGGTACTAATACGTGAGAAAAACGTAAGATTACCTTGAAAACTTTGGTGAAATTTTAATTTGGAAAGAATAAATGGTTCAAAAACATTGCACAAATTAATATTCTCACTCACCAATCTCCAAAACCAACTAATAACGAATATGGAGAGATTTGTTTTGTTTGAGTCCTTAGATACTACATTGGATCAAAATTCTATCAACATCGAGATGGTTTTGAGACTATCGTAAAATGGCAGCTATCTCCAAAGTTTCAATATGTTCACAGAACAAATTTTATGAAAATAAGTCAACACGTTTGGGCTGTAGAGAACTAAAAATACGTCAGACAACAGTAATCACGTAATTTTTCTTACTCCAATATATCTAATTTCAAATTAGACTCCATCGATTTAATTTTAATTTTAAGGAAACATGGCTATTCATCATCACCTAAACCATTGTTAAAAATCGCAAGTAAAAGAAAATTTATAATTTACAAAAAACGAAAATGACTTTGAAAGATTCTGCTGTTTTGTGCTTGTGATAGTGTACCATTGATTTGGAACCGGATTAGGGAATTGCAATCCTAATGAACAAGACTTTAAATTACGGAGAAGATGGAAGTACGACAGGAATGAAATAACTACGAGGGGCGTTCAATAAGTAGGCGGAGTGTTAAAGTGTTTTATTATATATAGGTAAAACTTTTCTATTTTTCAACATAATCCTCCCCCCCCCCCCCGACATTTATACACTTTTCCCATCCTCGTACCAGCTTTTTTATGCCTTCAACGAAAAATTCTTTACTTTGGCGTCGAAGCCAGAATTGCATCGCTGTCTTCACATCTTCATTTGTTCGCCCAAGTTTGTACTGAGCTTTCCACTTATAAAAGTTTACACGGTTTATACAACTTTTCTCATATTTTCTTTTCATTCTTGAATAAATTTCAAATGGGTTTGTTCCATCAGAAAACAAAAATCTAATAACAGCTCGTTGCTCTTCCAAATCTTCAAGAGAACTTGACATTTTCAAAACATTGCAAAAATAAACAAACCTTCATCAATGACAAAATAGCTGTATTAAAATGTTAGCAGTGTTGCCAACTCAAAATATTAATAGTTATAAAATTTCCCAGGTGATTGTTTTTAAACCTGGAAAGGTTTGTCTCTTTACTTATTGAACGCTCCTCGTATAAAAGTTCTATATTTTCTTCACTTCCAATATTGCCGAAAAATCTAGGTAGAAATATATTCGTTAAAGGTAAATTTAATACAACGAACTGTTTTGAAACTAAATGAAGGTGTTACAAACTAGACCTTAGGAGATGGTGTTTCTACCCAGTGTAAGAGGAAGTCGTTTACTAAAGTTTAGAGAAATGTTACTATTTGCGGTTATGTTAGGAAACACTGAGCCTCGTGCGGAGCGAGTAACAAAAGAGAAAGTTGTATCAACTATTGATTATACAAGTATAATGTAACTGGTATTAAGTTTACTTGATGGTATTGTCCGCTTCATAGTGTACCTAGAAGTATTCAATCATCAAGTATGCGTCAGAAATGTAGCGAAAATAAAAATTACTGTCATCACGTGACATAGACTTGAGAGAAATAAATTTCTAGATATCGTATAAAGGGTGTTTCACGAAGTCTTTCTGGTACCCTTAGTGTTTATTCTTCAAGTGAAAACCAAGAAAAACATTCAAAAATATATATTCGGAAATGCTTTGTTTTCTGGTTATACGCCATTTTGTTTTTATAAAAACGTTTTAACTTTAAAAGTAGATAAGTTATTGTTTTTATATTATATTTTATATATGTATTTATAAATGCAACCGTTAACATGTGTACTAAGAAAAACATTATTTAAAAAATATTTCTAAATGGTGGAAGTATAAAATGTTTAATGTCATGTATCTTTTAACTCGTTTACTTTACAAACAGTTACAAAATGTTTTCGTATTTTAATGACGAACAAAATATATTTTTCTTATTTTTTCTCTAGCTCATAAAATTACCGTGTTAATGAAACAAAAATAAACATTTAATTGGTGGGATTCGTCTGTAACATCCAAGAATAGACAACAAAAAAACGTTTTTAGTTCAGATAATTTTTATCTTCATATTTTTTGTATTTTACGCCTTATGGATTAAATAAAGTTATCAACAAAAAAAATTAACTTGATTTTCTCAAAGATACAAGAAAACTTTTAAATCATTTTTTAAGTATTAAAAAGTAAAACAAAATGTATTAAAAATTAAAAAATAAATAGGTTGCCAAAAATTAACTTCAATAAATTATTTATCTATGTACGACTGCAGAAAAGCAAGGCGTGTGCACTTGATAATTTCTTAAATTTTGGTTTAACTATAATGAGACCCTCTTAAGTAAGACCAGAGACGTCTTTATGCAAGTCATATTTATGAGCTCTGACCGCTCATAGACTCAAGATGTCGCGAGTGATGATCGCCGAGTTGCAAACGTTTTTATTTTTTGATGTTGCAATAAGGGACGGACTGTAGGCTGCTTATTTTATTTAATCATACTTAAATTGATTGAAAGAAGCTTTTGCGATATATAATATTTATAGTTATAAATGATTAAATTTTAATAATATTGCATTATTATTTGTTACCAATAGGTAGTAAGGTATAATTAATTATATTTTATAATATTACGTCAAAATTTAAGAATTTATCAAGTGATTGTATGTAAGTGCGCACGTCTTGATTTTCTGCAGTCTTACATAGATAAATCATTTGTTGAAGTAATTATTTGGCAACGCAATCATTTTGTACTTTTTAGTACGTCTTTTAAAAGTTTTATTTATATTTGATTCAAATGTTTTTTTTTATCTTTGATTTAAAAGTTTTTTGTGTCTTTGAGAAAAGCTAGTTTTTAAATTTTGTAAATCTTCTTTTTAGTCATACTTTAACAAATTTATTATCATGCAAAGCATAAGTTTTATTACTAGATAAATTTTAATTTTCAAAGATGACGTATTTATTTAAATTCCTCTTATATTTATAAAATCTTAAACAAATAGTTATTTTAAATTGTATTGTACAGAGGAGTCAAATGGTGAAGTTTTTGATTATTGGCATAAAATTTAATTAAAATTGAAATCTAATTAATTCATCAACTACGATACTTTTCGTCAAATTTTTATATTTCCATTCTGGGGAGGGGGAGGGATTTTTACAAAAGTATAAGTGGAATATTGTATTTTCATCCAAACTTGGTAACTGGACAAAATATCACTAATAGGTTATGTCAGAAAGTGTGTTAAATGGAGGATACAAGATTCCAACATACGCGTCGCATATTGTGAGTTAAAGAGAAGCAAGTGAAAATGTTCCTATTTTGAAGGTTGGAATAGAATAACTTTGTCACAAATGCAATAAATGCATCATAATTTTAAATAAAACTTGTAGTGAATTTTTTCTATGTAAATTCAATTAATTGAAAACATAAACAAGTTAGAAAAATTGGACTTTATAAAGTACAACGTAGACTATAATTAATGCTAAAACTAATATATTGAAATCTAAATTTAACATAAATTTCAAACATTAGTCCTTCAACTTCAATAGGATTGCTTTCATTGCTCTTTTTAGTTTTCATGGATTGTTCTTTATTTGCGCAGCAATATCCATAAATTCGGACAATTAATTCCTCACGAAAGTTCACTTACACAATACGTTTCATCCATCACCACACACAATAATCTATTGGTGTGATATATAGAGAACATGGGTGTTAAGTAGAATATTCTACAAAAATATGAATGGTCTTATCAGCTGATTGTGAATTAAGCCACACAACACATTTACACTCAATCTGCCCAGAAATTTTTGAAATAGTCACCAAAATTTTATCGAAATCTTTAAAGCTGATTTTGCAGAAATAGGCATTTTGTTTTTGGTTAATCCAGGTACCCCAAATTTTAGTTATCGAAAACATGAGGAGTAAAAATAGCTAAATAAAATACCTCCACAAGCCAAAAACGATTAAAATCAGTGTACTCGTTCGGGATGCAGAGCAGATGAGAGTTATACAGACAGACATTCTCAAAACCATTCTTTTAAAGACCTTCAAACAGGTATATCGGCAAAAACCCAATCATAGAATTTTGACCAATCACATTTACTTCTATATAAGAAATTTGAAATGGGCAAAAAGATTGCTTTTACTTGAATCTATTAAACTTAGTATGTAAACTCAGTTATACTAATTGCTGTTCCTTTTTAACAACAATAGAATGTTATAGTTTATTTTCTGTAATTGTCGTTACAGTAATTGTAATTGGTTAAGGTTAGCAATCTAACGAAAACCAGTAAAGAAATTATTTTCTTAGAATATCACGTTATCAGCTGCAAGTAGTTTGGACTTGAAATAAATATGTGTTCAAAATTAGCAAACATTATCTTTGTTTATTATTTTGATAAACATAAGAAATAAACAAACTTTAAATGAACACTTAAAATAAAACTCTGGTTCGGTGAAATTCCCAGCAGATGGCGTGTTTGTTTACTTCGACTTGGTATTTTCGTTTACCTTAGAAAGTCATTATAAAATTATTGTAGGCGAGGTTACAGGAACGATGTTTATACCGTGTTTCACTTTAAGTTGGCAATGTGTATTTAATACAGTTAGACAGCTCTATTACCCGTCTAAAAAACATTTTCTAAAATAAAACAATGGCAGTGACGATTCTTCCATACATGTGAAAAATCATCACACTTTAAAAAGGAAAGTAATTATCTTTAAAAAATTAATTAAGGAAGAAATCAATGGTTAAAGAGAATCAACGTTATTGTTTAGAAAAAGAGACTCGAAAGTAGAGCACCGAAAGTCGTTCTCGTTCTGTCGCAGCGGTAATATGTCTAGATACCCGCGCAACACTTGATTATAGAATGACAATAAACACGATATTGAGTATGTAGTTTTTCGCCATCGTCCCACTCTTCGTACAGTCCAGTACAGAGTGGCAAGCATGCCCATGGTTAAAATTAGTTTAATAATTTGGTAGTCCTGCCGTATATTCTCACATGACATCATTTAATATAATAAGATTTACTAAACTGTAATGGGAAATAATAAATTTAAGACTTACCGTCTACAATATTCCGCTTTTGTCGATTACACGACGGCGGTTTCGGCTAGTCTGCCATTTTCAAGTTAATACTCAGGTGTCCCTTCGTCAAACAAACACTTACACATAGTTATACATAAACGCAAACACTGATTAGCACTTAATATATTTAAAAAAATTAATAATAATATATAAAAAAATTCATAATAAAAACAAGTTTTAGGAACCTTCAAATGGGCAAATGCCTTGAAGGCCCTAAATTTTCTCATTCTGATTGTACAAAATAAATAGTTTAAAATGCTAAGTAGTTTGTAGTTTATAGTACTGATAATCTTGTATACACCAACATTCTTTTGTTTGACTGATCAATGTAAGTAAGACTATATTTATTTTGTTTTTTATCCTATTTTTGTATGTATAATTCTCCTATTCTTGTATGTATAAATTTTATAATATATTTATTTAGTTCTTATGTATTTAGTGCTACGTTGACATCAGTCTTGGCAAGTTTATTACAGTGTTTGAACTTGGACACGTGTTTAGTTATTTTTGTATTTTGGTGACTTTTGATTAATTATGTATAAAAAAGAAAGGGAATGATTGTTATTAATTTGTAGCAGATTGAGGAAATAAATACATTTATTATTATTATTATTAAGTTCCTTAAGGCTACACGGTGAGTTTCATTGCTGAATATATTACGACAGGGATAAAATAGCAGAATGATGGGACAATCCATCTTACATTGGCAAGAAAATCAATTTCATATCTTACTTCTGACAATGTTACCTTTAATTTTGTACTCATGTATGTAACTACAAACTTTGAATAAAACTCACTTTATTATTCGTAAAATAAGCATTAAAAATCGATCAAGCATTTAAACACAAATATAACATGTTATGATCAAATGTATGCATAAAAGTGTTAAGTGAGATTGAAATATGCATCAATATGTGTTGATTATAAATATTTCTTTGAATATGAGTGCGTTTTTGAGGGTGCAAATGTTCGAGGGAGCTAACGTTTGAGATTTTAAAATGATGATAAAAGGACGTAAGGTGAAAATGTTTACGTTTTTAGGGAATTTTTCGGCATTTTTTCGCATTTTTAAGTTACTTTTTTAGGATAGTTTAACATCGTCTCGCTCATAGCCTTTTGGGTGTTTCTTTGGTTGTTTAATGGTGTGAAAATGATTATTTTTCATTCTTTTAAATTAGCTTTAGAGGTTATACGTTTAATATTAAAATTACTAGCAGAGTAACCGTCCTTCGTACGGGGTTGACGTATATTTGTATTATATTATAATGGTGTAGATAATTGAGTGTTAAGGGAGTTTTCAAGGCCAGTGGGGCGGTGCCCTGATGGAATTTCTAAATAAATATAAGCCTATGTGTTAACCAGGGACCGTAAGAATGTCCATATACAATTTCAGCACAATGGGTCCAGTAGTTTTTACTTGATTTAGTAACACACAGACACCATTCGATTTTTATATAATAGTGTAGATTACAATTTTTTTGTGTAATTAATTATTGTTAAGATACTTTGTAGTATCTACCAATTGGAGTATATATATATATATATATATATATATATATATATATATAAGTAACACATATAGCTCGTCAGCATAGTTTTTATTGCTGCAGGAAATGGAACTACAAAACACTGAACGAAGGAATCACGATTCTCTTGAACTGCAATGGGACTAGAGAGATAAGTTGACAAACATGTGTCCCGTGGTATTCATAACAGCTGGGGTATCGATTCTACAAATGTAGTTCTACAACCACAGGATATAAAACGTCATTTTGTTTCAGTTAAAAACGTAGTAACTGGAGCAGTTTGACCTCCAGCCAGACATGGTGTAATGTTATTGTACGGTTTTCCTGCACTCTAATGCGGGTATGTTGTTTTAATGTTTTTTTTATTCTTATTTGTGTTCCGTGTGACAGTGCCTAGGCAATCGCGTTTAAGTAATTAATATTTTACTTCAGGTAACCTTACTTTTAGTTTTAGACACATTTATACAAATACAAATTTAGAAGGAAAGACCAATTTGTAATTGTTGCAACACATAATATTATTACAACAACAGAATAAGTCTGTTGTCAACTACGTCACCTTAAAGTAGTGGTTTACCTCTAGTTTACTATAAATAACATTAAATAATATCGACATATATTTTTTTTTCCCTCTAAATTATAGTTTGATCGTTATAAAAACGTACCCGAAACCGAATAATTTTAGTTGATATTAAATTTTTCATTTCTAAGTTTTTGATTTTTACAGCTTCTCTTTGACATTACGCCTCGTTGACACCTTTATACTAGAAATGAATGCGCCCTTTATTCCATGTCAAAGCACCTGCGCACAGTAGGACCAAATGGGAAAAAATGAAGTTGTGCTCATCTTTCTAAATATTTCCCAAAATTCAGTATTTTCTATAATGAGGAAATAATTTGTTGTTTATTCAAATTGTTAATATGATTCACAAATAAACATGAAACTCCAAACGTCAACTGCTTTCATTTCCCTTAACTATATATTTATCTAAAAATCAGCTGATATGTTCTGGCGAAAGTTCATACGGGACATAACCAACATGGATGAAGGACCTGAGTTGCAACCTGGTTTTGGTTATTAATCCCCATATTTCATTAATATTTTTGACGAGATCAGTACAGATTAATTTTTTTATAAATTACGTCTTTTAACAGTCCCAGGCTATTATGTTTCATTTATACTGTTACTTCACTGGCATTTTAAAAAAAAAATTGATGTTTGGAGTAAAATGTATTCCAAATCGTTAGAGCTGATGACGACACTAAAATAATATATTTAAGAAAAACATTATTAGTTTAAAATATTTAAATCTTGTCATTTCAGAAGTTTTGCAAGCTCAATCAATAATATAAGTAGGTCAATAGTTGTAACATGTTTAGTTCCAATTTGATATTTTTTCCTAAAGAGTAACCTACTTAAAAACTGTTATAAATTTATAAACATAAATTTCCACTAATATTATATTCATGTCCTGGAGGACATAAAAGATGTAACAAAACCGTGTCTTGTATCAAACTGTCAAGATTATTCCAACATGATAAACTCGTTTTCGCTGGAAGGAGTTAAACCTACAAAATAAAATGAGTTTCCACATCTTTTTTGTGTTTTTTCACACATATTTTAATAGTATTTTCTGCAATTATCGTATTTGAAGTAACTTATCAGAACGTGATTTCAAACTTCAAACGAGTTCGTTAATCAACGACTGTTTTAGTCAACTTTCTTTTGTTCTTAAATGGTGCTTCATTTATAAATGCTTTGATTTACTCATCTGAATATTTTTGATTTTTCCCTGAATAGCTTTCAGATTTTCTTTTTAACAGACCAATAATATTCTAGTATTTCGATATGTCTATTTGTTGTTTTACGGTATATAAATGGTTGCTTGAGCATAGAATAAATTGAAGTAAAGGTAGATAGTTTTTAGTTTTGTGACAATTCTTCAACATAAACAATCAGAACATTCTCAGAAAATTATTTAACGCTATGTTTTATCTTCGTTTCATGAATTGAATATGCACTTTCTCATATTTTCCTTCGATTTAGAAGGCAGGAGATTGTCTATAGCCAATTTAGCTTTTCAGATTATGACACTGGAGTGAGAGGCATATTTTCTCGTCACAGCTACCACCACTCATTTTAAATTATTTTTAAATATAAAACTAAGCGCACAATTCAACGTTATGTTACAAATAACAACAATACGACAAATGAAGATCAGCTGATTTAATATCTTCACAACTCTAATTGTAAAACCGTGGCTTTCTATTGGTCATTGTTGGACGGTTTTGAGCTGTGATTGGTTAAAAATTTTTATCGTAATGAAAAATCTGTACGATAATGGAAAAGTTGAACGTTAATGAGACTTGTTACAATTTGTAATAAGTGTTTTATGGTTTTGTTGTAGATAAATTAACAGTTTCATATCTAAAACGAAACGTATAAATATTTTACCATTTTTTTTTGGTTTTTATTTTCTCACATATAGGTATTGACAGCGAAAATTAATGGTGGATCAAAAATTGATTTTGACTTTAAAGGAAAATATATTTTCTGAGGTCCCAAAAAGTATTTTTTGACCCAAAAAGTCTTTCGTATATGCAGTTCTCTACAGTCCAAACGAGTAAAGTTAATTTATTACAATTTGATATGTGATCTTAGTTTGGCAATATCTTGAGGCTTTTTTATTAGTACCTAAAACGTTGGGTGTAGCCTAGGTCAAAACTCAATAGTCTGATTTGATTAAAATCAGCTCTAATCATTTTAATCAAATTTTACTTCAGAAAAGTCAAACTATTCCTCTTAACGCAAGAAAAATGTTTGTACATCTTCCTCACTTATTATTATGACGTTTATAGGAATTAAATTTTTCCAGACATATATTCATTTATGTGATTTTTTTCTAACCTAACCTAACTTGAAACCAAGATTCTCCAGTCTACCTTTTTATGATCATATGTTTTCTTATAATATCTACCTTATAATATCCCTTCTTCTGTTACAGGAGCTAGTGTCAAGCACGCCCAACGTGAGGAACTGGCGAGGAATGCTAATAGCTCTTCTATTCCAGAATAGCACGAATTTATAATATCCTTTCTTCTGTTACAGGAGCTAGTGTCAAGCACTCCCAACGTGAGGAACTGGCGAGGAATGCTAATAGTAGCTCTTCTATTCCAGAATAGCACGAACTTATAATATCCCTTCTTCTGTTACAGGAGCTAGTGTCAAGCACTCCCAACCTGAGGAACTGGCGAGGAATGCTAATAGTAGCTCTTCTATTCCAGAATAGCACGAACTTATAATATCCTTTCTTCTGTTACAGGAGCTATTGTCAAGCACTCCCAACGTTAGGAACTGTCAAGGATTGCTAATAGCTCTTCTATTCCAGAATAGCACGAACTTATAATATCCCTTCTTCTGTTACAGGAGCTAGTGTCAAGCACGCCCAACGTGAGGAACTGTCAAGGAATGCTAATAGCTCTTCTATTCCAGAATAGCACGAATTTATAATATCCTTTCTTCTGTTACAGGAGCTAGTGTCAAGCACTCCCAACGTGAGGAACTGGCGAGGAATGCTAATAGTAGCTCTTCTATTCCAGAATAGCACGAACTTATAATATCCTTTCTTCTGTTATAGGAGCTAGTGTCAAGCACTCCCAACGTGAGGAACTGGCGAGGAATGCTAATAGTAGCTCTTCTATTCCAGAATAGCACGAACTTATAATATCCTTTCTTCTGTTACAGGAGCTAGTGTCAAGCACTCCCAACGTGAGGAACTGGCGAGGAATGCTAATAGTAGCTCTTCTATTCCAGAATAGCACGAACTTATAATATCCTTTCTTCTGTTACAGGAGCTAGTGTCAAGCACTCCCAACGTGAGGAACTGTCAAGGAATGCTAATAGCTCTTCTATTCCAGAATAGCACGAATTTATAATATCCTTTCTTCTGTTACAGGAGCTAGTGTCAAGCACTCCCAACGTGAGGAACTGGCGAGGAATGCTAATAGTAGCTCTTCTATTCCAGAATAGCACGAACTTATAATATCCTTTCTTCTGTTACAGGAGCTAGTGTCAAGCACTCCCAACGTGAGGAACTGGCGAGGAATGCTAATAGTAGCTCTTCTATTCCAGAATAGCACGAACTTATAATATCCTTTCTTCTGTTACAGGAGCTATTGTCAAGCACTCCCAACGTTAGGAACTGTCAAGGATTGCTAATAGCTCTTCTATTCCAGAATAGCACGAACTTATAATATCCCTTCTTCTGTTACAGGAGCTAGTGTCAAGCACTCCCAACCTGAGGAACTGGCTAGAAATGCTAATAATAGCTCTTCTATTCCAGAATAGCACGAACTTATAATATCCTTTCTTCTGTTACAGGAGCTAGTGTCAAGCACTCCCAACGTGAGGAACTGGCGAGGGATGGTAATAATAGCTCTTCTATTCCAGAATAGCACGAACTTATAATATCCCTTCTTCTGTTACAGGAGCTAGTGTCAAGCACTCCCAACGTGAGGAACTGGCAAGGAATGCTAATAATAGCTCTTCTATTCCAGAACAGCACGAACTTATAATATCCTTTCTTCTGTTACAGGAGCTAGTGTCAAGCACTCCCAACGTGAGGAACTGGCGAGGGATGGTAATAATAGCTCTTCTATTCCAGAATAGCACGAACTTATAATATCCTTTCTTCTGTTACAGGAGCTAGTGTCAAGCACTCCCAACGTGAGGAACTGGCTAGAAATGCTAATAATAGCTCTTCTATTCCAGAATAGCACGAACTTATAATATCCTTTCTTCTGTTACAGGAGCTAGTGTCAAGCACTCCCAACCTGAGGAACTGGCTAGAAATGCTAATAATAGCTCTTCTATTCCAGAATAGCACGAACTTATAATATCCTTTCTTCTGTTACAGGAGCTAGTGTCAAGCACTCCCAACGTGAGGAACTGGCGAGGGATGGTAATAATAGCTCTTCTATTCCAGAATAGCACGAACTTATAATATCCCTTCTTCTGTTACAGGAGCTAGTGTCAAGCACTCCCAACGTGAGGAACTGGCAAGGAATGCTAATAATAGCTCTTCTATTCCAGAACAGCACGAACTTATAATATCCTTTCTTCTGTTACAGGAGCTAGTGTCAAGCACTCCCAACGTGAGGAACTGGCGAGGGATGGTAATAATAGCTCTTCTATTCCAGAATAGCACGAACTTATAATATCCTTTCTTCTGTTACAGGAGCTAGTGTCAAGCACTCCCAACGTGAGGAACTGGCGAGGGATGGTAATAATAGCTCTTCTATTCCAGAATAGCACGAACTTATAATATCCTTTCTTCTGTTACAGGAGCTAGTGTCAAGCACTCCCAACCTGAGGAACTGGCTAGAAATGCTAATAATAGCTCTTCTATTCCAGAATAGCACGAACTTATAATATCCTTTCTTCTGTTACAGGAGCTAGTGTCAAGCACTCCCAACGTGAGGAACTGGCGAGGGATGGTAATAATAGCTCTTCTATTCCAGAATAGCACGAACTTATAATATCCCTTCTTCTGTTACAGGAGCTAGTGTCAAGCACTCCCAACGTGAGGAACTGGCAAGGAATGCTAATAATAGCTCTTCTATTCCAGAACAGCACGAACTTATAATATTCCTTCTTCTGTTACAGGAGCTAGTGTCAAGCACTCCCAACGTGAGGAACTGGCGAGGAATGCTAATAGCTCTTCTATTCCAGAATAGCACGAACTTATAATATCCCTTCTTCTGTTACAGGAGCTAGTGTCAAGCACTCCCAACGTGAGGAACTGGCGAGGAATGCTAATAGCTCTTCTATTCCAGAATAGCACGAACTTATAATATCCTTTCTTCTGTTACAGGAGCTAGTGTCAAGCACTCCCAACGTGAGGAACTGGCGAGGAATGCTAATAGCTCTTCTATTCCAGAATAGCACGAACTTATAATATCCTTTCTTCTGTTACAGGAGCTAGTGTCAAGCACTCCCAACGTGAGGAACTGGCGAGGAATGCTAATAGTAGCTCTTCTATTCCAGAATAGCACGAACTTATAATATCCTTTCTTCTGTTACAGGAGCTAGTGTCAAGCACTCCCAACGTGAGGAACTGGCGAGGAATGCTAATAGTAGCTCTTCTATTCCAGAATAGCACGAACTTATAATATCCTTTCTTCTGTTACAGGAGCTATTGTCAAGCACTCCCAACGTTAGGAACTGTCAAGGATTGCTAATAGCTCTTCTATTCCAGAATAGCACGAACTTATAATATCCCTTCTTCTGTTACAGGAGCTAGTGTCAAGCACTCCCAACCTGAGGAACTGGCTAGAAATGCTAATAATAGCTCTTCTATTCCAGAATAGCACGAACTTATAATATCCTTTCTTCTGTTACAGGAGCTAGTGTCAAGCACTCCCAACGTGAGGAACTGGCGAGGGATGGTAATAATAGCTCTTCTATTCCAGAATAGCACGAACTTATAATATCCCTTCTTCTGTTACAGGAGCTAGTGTCAAGCACTCCCAACGTGAGGAACTGGCAAGGAATGCTAATAATAGCTCTTCTATTCCAGAACAGCACGAACTTATAA
This sequence comes from Aphrophora alni, assembly GCA_963513935.1. Lineage (NCBI taxonomy): Eukaryota > Metazoa > Arthropoda > Insecta > Hemiptera > Aphrophoridae > Aphrophora > Aphrophora alni. The sequence goes on along the minus strand of OY740774.1, from coordinate 71,252,633 downwards.
TATCCTTTCTTCTGTTACAGGAGCTAGTGTCAAGCACTCCCAACGTGAGGAACTGGCGAGGAATGCTAATAGCTCTTCTATTCCAGAATAGCACGAACTTATAATATCCCTTCTTCTGTTACAGGAGCTAGTGTCAAGCACTCCCAACGTGAGGAACTGGCGAGGAATGCTAATAGCTCTTCTATTCCAGAATAGCACGAACTTATAATATCCTTTCTTCTGTTACAGGAGCTAGTGTCAAGCACTCCCAACGTGAGGAACTGGCGAGGAATGCTAATAGCTCTTCTATTCCAGAATAGCACGAACTTATAATATCCCTTCTTCTGTTACAGGAGCTAGTGTCAAGCACTCCCAACGTGAGGAACTGGCGAGGAATGCTAATAGCTCTTCTAGTCATAGTAGCTGTACTAGGACTCATCCTCTTCTTTATTGTTCTTCTTTCACCGCCCGACGAAGGTCCGAGAGTCTCGGGGACAAAGTTCACTTTGGATCATATAACGGGACCTAACTTTAAATCAAATCCATTCAATGGATCATGGGTGTCCGGTAAGTAATTAACAATAATTACGTAATTAGAATTATTTTAAATTAAAAATGCTACCATTAGTACCACCACTTTATTATCGTTGCACTTTACTAGAAACAATACGATGTATCACAACAGCTAAGTCATCTCTTCAGTTGTTTAATGTTCACAAACCATTGTGGACACAGAACCACAAACGTCCAGGATAATCTTTCATGACATCAATAATTTTCTTGCGACTGCGACACAATTTTCAATTACATAACTCTGGGTAAAGTTTAACTCCATTAAATATACGCTCACAGTATTTCTCTAGAAGGAACATTTAACTCAAGTAGGCTATTGCACCAAGGTCTCACATAAACTGGAGACATTACTTTGTATTATCGCTTCTCCGGTTGTAAACAGAAATACGCCTTATACAGTTTATTATGTTCCACTCTTGGGAATAGCGCACTTTTATCAAAATAGTCGTTTTGTCTTTGGGGAATATCTTCAAAACAACTCCTTATGTCTTGACAGTGTTTGTTTGCGATTTTCGTGTTGTTTTCCTTATAATATTTCTTAACAAGTCTAACTCTATACCACCAAAAGCAGTGTTTGATTTTGAATTTAACTGAAACCTTTTAAGAACATCTCATATTTTTGATTGTGGGAATATATAGAGGATAGGTACATACTAATGTACATAAAGTTCGAGTTTATCCTACCCAATCTGACTATAGTACTCAAATGATTTTAAAAGTGTGGCTGTTATATTGTGTTCTGGTAGTCAAGGGGTTTAAGTCGTCAATATGTATTAAAATTGCAGTTTTGGTTTTAGGTTCGAATCTAGTTTTGGACATATGATTTGTTGGCACAATTTTATTTTTCCAGTCCATATAAGGTGGAAGAAGGACCCGCTTTATATAAACGGTATTTGGTTTGGAAGTTCATCAAGTTTTTAATAGAATTCCATTGCAATTTACTATAATACCAATTTGTATAACAACAAAATTAAATTGAATTGCTCTAAACCATTATCATCCGTAAAATCAATCCAAAAGTTACAAATCATCATAAGCATGAACGTTCATCGAATAAATCTTGCGCCCTAATCCCTTATAACTCTTGAAGGTATAAAATCAACGTCTACCAAAGTCTGTTTGTTCACCTGGCTGTTATTTTAAAACAACATGAACGTTCATAGATTAAATCTTGCGCCCTAATCCCTTATGACTCTTAAAGGTACACCATCAACATCTCGGTGTATGTCCAATGATGTGAGTGACATATTTTATTCTCTGAACCGGCATCATGTACAGCTACATCATCTGTACATAATGGAACAATTATGCCGTTATGACAAGGCCGCCATGACCTCGACTATAGAAGAAAGATGGGATAAGAGCAGGTGAGCTTGATATTTGGATAAGAGTCGTTATTTTAAACACGTCTTTCTCTCTTCTACACTTCTTAATGTACGTATATATTATAAAAAAAGAAATCACAAATAATAGAAATAGTACAACAAACTTTAAAATAGTAAAAACTGTAAATGTTACCCTACCATCATAATCCTCACAAAAAACCAAAAAAAATACATAAATAGATAAAGTGTCTACGTTTTCAGAACTCTCTAATATCTTTTTCTTATGCCATAATAAATACATGGAGAAAACACAAAATAAAAGCAATATTTTGTTTGTATTGATAAAACTATATTCAAATATATGCGTAGTCGTATCAGTAATTAATTATGTCTACTAAATGAGATTCGTCGTTTACCTTCATTTAATCTCTACTCAATGTGTTTCCTTAGACGAAACATTGTACCATAAACTTGAAGCAATAATTCAACTCCGGCTCTAAAATGAAATACATCCTTCTACAGTTTATTATGTTCTACGGTTGGGAATATCAAGACAGTTGTTTTGTCTTTGGGGAATTTCTTCAGAACAACGTCTTTCCTTTTGACACTGATGTATAAATGTGTTTGTAAGCTCGTAACTCAAATTTGGTATAAACATAGTTCTTTTTTAATTTGGATGTGTAATATTAACGTTTTGGGGATGTCTAAGTATTCAACTTTCAGGATATATATCGCTAATAAACAAAAAACGAAACAACCCACCTGCGTCACGATCGATATGATATCGAGTTCTCATTATGTGAACACAAAAATGTTTTGAAATACAGCGATAGTTAATTTCGATTTCGCCTCTTTGCTATGAGAGCTCTGTTCCGATTAACTTAATTTTTTGTTTAAGAATAACACCACTCATTTGTTCTAACACGTCTTGTGGAGTCTTCCGTAGAGTCAGTTGTGTATCATAAACGCGTTATAGCCCATAAAATTGTACTGATTTTTACTAAATTTCAGATGTAGCCTTTTTCGTTCATATTTATTTGGGGTGTGTTTTGAGTTTATAAAAATCTATCGCAACAATTTCTATTAAACTATTTTGTAAATTTATTTTATTTTTTCCAAATATACTTGTGCAGGAATTATAGATCAAAACATGAAATTAAATCATGGATGGCGTCTTAGCAGGTTGAATATCACAAAATTGTGTACAACGAACTAGATAAAACTGGAGTGAAATGTAAAGGTGCTAAATGGTAAATAAAAAGAAATAAGATTCGTCATTAAATTAATCAACAAAAAATAACCATAAACAGTGTAAAACTCATCACGTTATTTTGTGAAAAATGACATTATGCCTCAAAAACAAATCACTTTACCTTTTAACGTAAATAAGTATTTAAATCATTTTCTTTTAATAATATATTATCATGATTTCCACCCTGCATTGGTGCTTGCTTTAATATGATGTTTTCGTTGTACAGGAGGTTGTTCTACTTTGTCACAACTGTTCCCGTATATCTTATGCAATGACAAACTAAATTTCGTTTTATATTATTTATACGTTACGCTACCCATTATAGAATACAATAGAAAAACTTACAAGATCCAACCAGTTAGTATTCACAAATGGGCACAACTCTTAAAAAAAAAGTTCTACGGACTATGACGCGTACTGTACCAATTATATTAATTTATTAATTATGTTTATATGTTTTTTTTTTCAATAAATATTATTGTTCAATGTGTGAAATTGTGTGATAGTATAAGACTACAGAAACAGCTGTTATAACCCAAATAAAAAACCCACCTAAACAACGGTTGTTTGGAGTAAGTTCATAAAACATATTCATAACATGTTGACATATTACTTTATACATATCTACTAATCACACTTTTTGAACGGATTGTACATATTCGATAATAATTACATACAAATACACATTATAGAAGTAGGCTTATTACCGTAGCAATCAATTAAACACAAAAGTAAAACAGCTGACTTTCTTCACATACGGTAATCAAGTTAATGGATAGAAATTGAGGTTACTTTCCTCGGGAAGGCGTTTGTATTTCATTAGCATATGAAACAATTTTAATAAATTAGTAATCACCAGATGAAATAAAACACTCTGTCACAACAAACACCTTGTTAGGAACAAGATGGCGTTTTAATGAATAACTTATTTTTCAGTTAATTATGTGAGGTGTAGCCTGAGCTATAAGATGCGTGAGAAGGAAGAAGCATGGGTGACTGAAGAGACTGTAAATGTTACTAGCACTTCTATAAACATCGATGTCGGATTTGTCTTTATTAAACAAATACCTCTAATTCTATATATATATTGTAAAATAATTCGTTTAAATGCAAGTGTCGTGCGTGGAAAAATTATAACTGAAGTGTCTTCCTTTTTTCTGAACTCTGCTAAAGTTTTGATACTTCGGTCGCAATTCTCGGTTTTCGGTTTACCGCTAAGAATTTTTTCTGTTGTTACTATTATGAACTTCACTATAAGTAAAGATTTAAGCGCAGACTGTACTCCTTCAGTTAAATCGAATTTATCTACCATTCGCCTAATTACACTTTAACTAAAATCATCGGTGAATACGATTATCTTTATCCTTGTTTTATTTGTCATTTTCCTCCTTTATTTGTGCGTGTGATAAATTCTGTAAGACTACCACACCTGATTGTATACAATTTGTTTCGTCTATTAAAATTATTTTCAGAGAGCTAAAAGATATTTTCAGTAGTTTGTGGACTTTATTTAACATCACAGGAGCTTACTTATAATAGTTTGGCAATCCCCTTAGCTGGATTAACACTTTTTTTTATCTTGTTGAGTTAGATCCATCTCTTTCCTCTGTCCTATCATGTCTTTGTTTACCAACTCTTATTCTCTCCTGACCTTTACGCTATTCGAAGGCTGTGGGTCTGTATTGTATGCTCTATTTTTATCAAGACTAAGAAGATTATTTTGTATTTAAACCAAACACAAAACATGCATTTTATTTAAATTAATAAGTCTTTTATTTTCCTCATAATCCTACATTGGCTATTATTTCTCAAAATTGGCTATGTAGAACTTCACTTCCACCAAACCTTCTATTAAAATTTTCACATTCCATTGTTTAGAGCAATCAACTGCAGCAAATATTTTTAAATCGTCATTTACACTAAAAAATAATTATAAGTTCGGTCAAAATACAACCAACAAACTGAATCCTGTGCCCCCCTCCTCCAATCCAATCGATTAGTTCTTCTACGCAACTAGAAGTCATAGCTTAGGCAGTATTTCACGCACTGTACACAAACCTTTGTGATACTGAACCATAAGAGACAAAACCACAATATACTTCACATCTGAAAATCCAATGTCATCACAATATAGACAAACAAATACAAATTGTAACCAATCCAGCAATGCTTTATTCATATCAACAATATATTACTTATTTTATTTAAGTCGTAAAGAAACTGACCATAAATCACGAAACTCAGAATTAACATAATTTTAATTCGAAAAGCAACTTTATCTGGTTTTCCAAAATACGAGTATTAAAATCTTTATGAACGAATTCTTTTCTATTACATCAGTTTAACTTTACTTTTCGATAAGAAAGAGTTGAGATTGCAGACTTTTGTCTGGATTAGCTTCGTCTTGGTATTGCTCACTTTGCTTTAAATGATTCGATTCTGGATTGTGTTAAACTGATTATAAACTAGATCTGAACTGCAGTTCAGACAATTCCTAAGTAGTCAGGTATGTTATAGTATTACAAATAAAAGATTAACCTACATATAAATTCCTCTGCATTAACCGATTGAATGATTTTAGTAAAGTAAAATATAAAAGCAAACACTATTAGTTTTGGAGGGAAAGGAAATTGTATTGTTTAAATTGATAATTAAGAACATTTACGAACGAAATGTGTTCCTATTTGAAAGTGCACGAAATTTGTTATTAACAATTTAAGTTGCAACATGGCACCTTTCTTTTATTTTTTTAAGAATATCTCCGTTTTTAGAACTACTACAAAAATATAAGTTATAAAGAAGTAGTTTATTATTAAATTTAAAATTAAATTATATTAGTTCTATGTTGAGTGGTCTACTCACTGAATTGTTACACAACCTTAAATTTTACATACCTCTATTTCAAATGATTAGCTTTAAATATGAAAATTATTGATGGATTTATATTATACTTTAAAAATAGATACTTCTTGTAAATGTTAACAACCAAATTTCGGGTCAAAATATATGAAACAAAATCTAAAGAACGATTTTCGCCTTTTAAAGGCTAAAGTTTTTAAAAATTTGATCAAAATTGTTCCAGACGATTTCAGAAAATCTGTATTTTGTCTTTTAGTGTTATTATAGCTATCTCTTTTTTAAGTAGAGACCCCCACAAATCTCCTCGAGATAACACCGAAATATGGCCTCATGTGAGTTGTTATCAAAGTCGTTTAGACCACAGAGCCAGAGTATAAAATATATCGTCTTATATACATTATTCCAAAACACAATTTCTTGAAATTATAAAGTCTCAGAATGGATGTTTCGATTTATTATCACTTAAGCTTGTCTATATCACATGATTAACTAAAAATCAATGTAAAATTATAACTAAGCGTCATAAAACATAATTTTGAATTTTAGGAACGTTTCTGCTTGTCGAATTTAAAAGAATAACACACATTTTGAGTCTACCATTATTTTGAACCATCACATTAAAGCGATTTTATTAGCAATCTAAAACTTGTATGGGACACCTGCAATGTATCATTCGTACCATCCGGTATTTCCACTCTCCTTTATCCTTCACATGAATTGTAATATTACCATTCCACGAGACAACTATCAAGCAAACAAGACATTCAGAACACCTGTTCTTCACATAACGTGTGCGATCTACTTCACACACCTCCCCATATTGTAATCCTACACTTTAAGCGATTTAGTCTAAAATGTAATCATTATCAGAGACATTTTAACTGCGTTAAACACGAAATGTTGAGTCTTTAATCCCACCTGTTCTTAATATGTTGCAAATGTCCTTCACCGACACTATCCCTAGTAATATTTTATAGCTTAGGATCCCACAATAAAACATTTTGTTAAAATTGTTAAAAGCAAAAATAAACAATGCAGAAACATTGCAATTCCTCACATACCAAATACTAACCAACCAAAACTAATCGTCGCGAAAAATGCTAAAAATAATAATAATAATAATAATAATAATAATAATAATAAATAAATTTAAAAAATCATGGAACGAGTCGTGATTTTTTTAAAAACAACATTTATATATTTAAATAGGGACTGAAGTTGCATCACTTGTGTCATAAACTCGTATTATATATTATAATTGTTATATTAAGATGAAATTAAGTTTAAATGACGACGTCACCTTTCGTTTTTGTTCATTATTCCTGTTCATATACAGTGTGTCCCATAAAGAGGTACACACTTTTGATTTTCTATTCCTCAATTAAATTTAAGAAACTTTTGACTAAAAACTTCAGAACGGTTTTAAAATAAACGCCTAAAAATATGAACAAATTACATTCACTTACCAAATTTGATTAATTTATGAAATTTCAAAACGTTCATACAAACCGAACATCTTCTGTACATTTATTTTTAGGAAAGCAAAAGGAATGCGAGTGACATTTGGGCCGTTCTGTTTACATCTAACTTGTGTAGGCTTAAGACAGACCGATTAATATATTTTGATTTCCATCAATAAATACGTCAAGATAACAGATTGATTTGTAAACAATCGTTAAACACGTGTTTCCGATTCTTTCATGTTACTACACAGTTCATTTAGTCTTGTTTACTTCTACCATATATCTTGCTTTTTCTTTGCAGTTGTCAGTGTCAGAATTGTATTGCACTCTAAACTGTGTAGTTATTTGTATCTATTTTATGACGGAGGTGTCATTTACGATTAAACAATTGTTTACATACAGGGTGGTAGAAAATTATGGAAACGGGTTACTTTTTGAAGTAATAACAGCGGGGGGGAAATATTGAGCTACACCTATTGGTTAAATTTTATAAAAATACTTTTTCATGAAGTCTATAACAGCTTATGTTAAGACATCTTTAGGTCTTCCACATGACATTTAAAACGAGAAAAGAACTTGGGTGTGCGTACTCTTAAAAGATTCAGTTCAAGTGTGTTGGTATAAAAAATATTAATACAAAAGTGTAAAGCATGAAGACGTCTCAGTGCAGCAGAAACGTTTGAAAAATCCTTAAAAACTCAAAATACCTCTATTCCAACAGCTCGTAGGTTTTTTAACAAAATACTTTTTTGTACAATTTCACAAGCAAAAAAGCTTCCCTCCCAGTAATTTAAATTGTCCGAATTGAAACATAGACTTTCTATTCAGGGTTCCATATAACATTAATATCATGGTACTCTTTTCAGAACTAGAAACAATTTCAAAGAAAAAATAGCACTAAAAATAGTTAAATAATTCCAATTTGGTAATTCTTTTCTTTTTTAAGTTATTCCCTGATTCCCCTATAAAAGAATGATTTTTTTTTAATTTCAGCTGGTATTCATTCAATTAATCTAATGTTTTTAGTGTTATATTATTCATTCAAAATAGTTTATTAAAAACTTACTTTAGGACTGAAAATGTTATAATTTCAACAAGTTTTGAGAGCTATTATCAACTATAAGGTTACATATTGGAAAATATATATATAAAAATTAAAAAAAAAAATTAACCAATACTAAACATACCAATAGTAAAATAATTGTAAATGATATACGACAATAAAGAACGGATTTTAATTTATTTAACCCTCTCTGGAAGAACCCTTTTAAGGAAGACAATATTGGGGTTTATAGAAAAATATATCTATATTTAACTAGGTAAAGCGTAATTCTACTTCCTTCGGTATTATTTGTTTAAGAGTTATCTAACTGTTTTCATATTTTCCGACACTTTTTTATAAAATCTGATCCATACAGCCTACTACAAACTTACTACTTTCTTATTAAGTACTACTTACTTCTTTAGTACGGGCTTGACAATCCCGAGGGATCCGAGGTAGATCTACACATTTTTTGTTAACGTAGACTTGGGTTAGATCCCTCTCTTTCATCATTCCTACCAGGTCTTCCTATGGCTAGGAATGGCTAAGTGGCGCTTAGCACTTTATTATCGAAATGTAAACATCAATGATGTAATTTGTTTATAAATATCCAAACTGTCATTTATAGAAAACATAAATTTTACATTTCATTATTACCTGATGGTATTTATGTACAAAAAGGAAAGAAAATAGTTAGTACAGAGTATTTCTAGACGGATCTGAAATAATTTCTTGTAACGTTTACTAAGAAATGCTTTGTTTTCCGTCTATCTGTCAGTATGAAAAATCCTCTAATCTTAAAACCGTATAAGATATAAAATAACAATCTTACATACAGGTATATGTTATGTTTTATTAAAGTATAGAGCACTTTTACAACCAGTTTAGCCTTTTCTAATCTTTAATATCGACGACTTTTCTACAAAACATTTAAAACAATGTCCAAGTTTATAGAGTTACAATAGAAATAATAACACATTTTAGGGCTGAAATTGGATCTTAATTAACTGGGATGCCTATTTAAACCGATTACAGCCTAGTAACAACTTTATGGGTTTATCATGGTACTTGCCCAGCACATCACATATTGTAATACAAGCAGATCCTATAAATGTAATAACCAAAAGTTGTTCTAATAGAAATGTTAAATTATGTTGGTAAAATAACTTACCCATTAAAATAAGTTCATGATAATATCTGACGGACCTCGATGTCATGTTCCTCTCTTCATTTGTGTGGTCTCTGCAATGCTTACGTACAGACGGACGGACGTCATGGATGTAAAAATTCACTTTTCGGCTTCTTGAGGCTATAAAACCTGAAGATCTGTCAAACAACAGATGTTGAAAGTGTTGGCGGTTGCCAAACTTACCCTATACTGTGTATAAAAATTTACAACCAAAGATTTGAAACCGTCACCATTTTAAAAGAGCTAAACTCAGTGCAATAGTGTTCTACACACCTCACAAAACATAATAATATACACCAACTGTTTCCAAAATCTAAAGTTTGCATCTCAAATAGATCTAGAGTTATGGTGTTGTGAAAAATAAAAGCAGAGGGATAAGGGAAGCATTTCTCAGCAAAGTTTACATGTTACGTTATAACTTCTTTTGATGTCTCCTATCATATCCCAAATTAATTATTTCCCTTTCCTTCCGAAACACCCTGTTTCATATTCACCGACAATAATCGGTGACATTTCACCAACAATGGCGGCAATAACTGTATTTATATTTTGCCTCAAGCAAAGCAGAATGTGTTCACTGATATGTATGGATTTGTCCCTCACAATCCTACTTTTGCTTTGCATATATATTGCATGTCAAAGATTGGGGAAGCATTCGATATTTCTTGTTCCTACGACATTTTTAACATGTCATTTGTCCAAACGCATGTGGCTATAATATTATCTGCTACCATAATAATTTATATCATATTTTTCTTCCTTAAGTCAATTTTATAGTGATATTATGTTTCGGATTCCATTGTACACGTCAAAATCCTTTTAACAACGTTTGTTTATTAGATATGGCAAATTTATGTCTTTTATAACATTTTCCTTTTTTATACTCTTAAATATTACTTTTTTTTCAAAATTGTGTAACAGTGATAGAACGAAGTATTGTCAATCCTTATTTTGAAATTCACGCACTACTGAGTTGGGAGTAATTAATGATTGTTCATAAGCTGCACACAAGAAACGTTAAATCGTGCATAGCTTCAAAGTATGGAAAATTCCATCTATAATTATCATAGTACTTTCCCAGCCCCAACATACAATCTACAAGTATGTTACGCTAGACCCTGTAAAAATATTGCAGAAAAATTTCCATCTTGGGCCTTTTAGTAAAGGTTAAATTGTTTCAGTACATCAAGGAGTGTTCCCCAGTGTGATTAGTTTCTTTAAACAGTTGTTAAACATCGCTAGGCTCTAATAGACCTCAGAGATGTGTATTATATTAAAATGACTTCAGTTTCTTAAATATCTTAAAGCAGATCTCAAAGCCTCCAATCGCTACGCTTGTGTCGGTGACTCAGTCCTGCCGGAACTATCTCGTAACTATCCGGTAGTGTAATCCCATCTCAGCCATCAGTTAGCTGTCTGCTTGTGTCGGTGACTCAGTCTGCCGGATCCATCTCGTAACTATCTGGTTGTGGAATCCCATCTCTGCCATCAGTTCGCTGTCTGCTTGTGTCGGTGACTCAGTCCTGCCGGAACTATCTCGTAACTATCTGGTTGTGGAATCCCATCTCAGCCATCAGTTAGCTGTCTGCTTGTGTCGGTGACTCAGTCCTGCCGGATCCATCTCGTAACTATCTGGTTGTGGAATCCCATCTCAGCCATCAGTTCGCTGTCTGCTTGTGTCGGTGACTCAGTCCTGCCGGATCCATCTCGTAACTGTCCGGTAGTGTAATCCCATCTCAGCCATCAGTTCGCTGTCTGCTTGTGTCGGTGACTCAGTCCTACCGTATCTATCTCGTAACTATCCGGTAGTGTAATCCCATCTCAGCCATCAGTTAGCTGTCTGCTTGTGTCGGTGACTCAGTCCTGCCGGATATATCTCTTAACTATCCGGTAGTGTAATCCCGTCTCAGCCATCAGTTTGCTGTTTGCTTGTGTCGGTGACTCAGTCCTGCCGGATCTATCTCTTAACTATCCGGTAGTTTAATCCCGTCTCAGCCATCAGTTTGCTGTTTGCTTGTGTCGGTGACTCAGTCCTGCCGGATCTATCTCTTAACTATCAGGTAGTTTAATCCCGTCTCAGCCATCAGTTTGCTGTTTGCTTGTGTCGGTGACTCAGTCCTGCCGGATCTATCTCTTAACTATCCGGTAGTTTAATCCCGTCTCAGCCATCAGTTTGCTGTTTGCTTGTGTCGGTGACTCAGTCCTGCCGGATCTATCTCTTAACTATCCGGTAGTTTAATCCCGTCTCAGCCATCAGTTTGCTGACTCCTTGTGTCGGTGACTCAGTCCTGCCGGATCTATCTCTTAACTATCCGGTAGTTTAATCCCGTCTCAGCCATCAGTTTGCTGTTTGCTTGTGTCGGTGACTCAGTCCTGCCGGATCTATCTCTTAACTATCCGGTAGTTTAATCCCGTCTCAGCCATCAGTTTGCTGTTTGCTTGTGTCGGTGACTCAGTCCTGCCGGATCTATCTCTTAACTATCCGGTAGTTTAATCCCGTCTCAGCCATCAGTTTGCTGTGTGCTTGTGTCGGTGACTCAGTCCTGCCGGATCTATCTCTTAACTATCCGGTAGTGTAATCCCATCTCAGCCATCAGTTCGCTGTCTGCTTGTGTCGGTGACTCAGTCCTGCCGGATCTATCTCTTAACTATCCGGTAGTTTAATCCCGTCTCAGCCATCAGTTTGCTGTTTGCTTGTGTCGGTGACTCAGTCCTGCCGGATCTATCTTAACTATCCGGTAGTGTAATCCCATCTCAGCCATCAGTATGCTATGTGCTTATGTCGGTGACTCAGTCCTGCCGTATCTATCTCGTAACTATCCGGTAGTGGAATCCCGTCTCAGCCATCAGTATGCTGTCTGCTTGTGTCGGTGACTCACTCCTGCCGTATCTATCTCATAACTATACGGTAGTTTAATCCCGTCTCAGCCATCAGTTTGCTGTGTGCTTGTGTCGGTGACTCAGTCCTGCCGGATCTATCTCGTAACTATCCGGTAGTGTAATCCCATCTCAGCCATCAGTTAGCTGTCTGCTTGTGTCGGTGACTCAGTCCTGCCGGATATATCTCTTAACTATCCGGTAGTGTAATCCCGTCTCAGCCATCAGTTTGCTGTTTGCTTGTGTCGGTGACTCACTCCTGCCGTATCTATCTCATAACTATACGGTAGTTTAATCCCGTCTCAGCCATCAGTTTGCTGTGTGCTTGTGTCGGTGACTCAGTCCTGCCGGATCTATCTCGTAACTATCCGGTAGTGTAATCCCGTCTCAGCCATCAGTTTGCTGTGTGCTTGTGTAGGTGACTCAGTCCTGCCGGATCTATGACGTAACTATCCGGTAGTTTAATCCCGTCTCAGCTATCAATTTGCTGTGTGCTTGTGTCAACATTAACTTGAGTGACTAAACTAATGGTAAATTGCTGACAGAGTGGGTAGTAGTAGTAGTATTACCATTGAAACGGCGGGGTGGTTACAATAGTAGGCACATATCTTCCACGCACTTAATAATATCTGTTCAATAAGAGATAAATGCCAACTCTATCTGAGATTTTAGTAATGTCACTACGGTATCTTTTCCTTGAGTAATTACTGAATTTCGTCCCATGTTTATAAGGTCTCCCTTTATCACGTTTTTGGGAAATTAAAACTAATCTGATATTGTCTGTGTATTTAAATATAGTCTAAACTGTCTAGCTTGTCCTAATTGTTTTAAATTAAATTAATTTTTTTTAATGAAGTAGTGAAGATTATTTTGACTTTGGTTTACATTAATTCTTAACCATGGTTTTCTTCTACTTGAAATTTTGCATAGGCGTACTGATTTGAGTTATTCATCTTCATACGTTACTAACATTTTAAATGAAATAGGTAGAACCTATGTAGCGATAACCGTCATTTTGGGGGAAACGACCTCTAAGTTGATCTATATAGACTACAATTTACCAAAATTATAATAAAATCCTTTTTAATAAAAATCTTTGGATCGCAATTTTCTTTTATTTGATATTTTTAACTCTGGTTTGAGTCTATAATCTACAGTTTCACTAAAATTTGAAGGAAAACTGTGAAGTCCATTGGCGATTTTCGTTTTGATCGATAATTCACCAATCGAAATTTTTGTGGAGATGTTGACCTACGTGTTATGTTTGGGTCGTGGGACAACATTTTAATACAATTTAGAAAAATCTTAATTTGCTTTAATCTCCTTATGTGACCAAAATTTAACACATACTAAATTTAATAAAAATAATTCTACTAGTGTCAAAGAAGTAATCCCAAAACCATAAATAAAACACAAACACAATTATTGACGTTAGCTATGTTACTTAAGTGTTTATTAAACCTGCTAACGTTAATTGTATTTGCATTTTATTTATGTTGTGGGGATTACTTCTTTGATATTGTTCCTAACCACAAGCCACAAATAATGGATAATATCTTAATAAGCTACTGTATATTAAGAATCCATCTTTATACAATCACTTTAAAACTGGAATAATATCAATGGTTAGTATTTTGTTTTTAACGGATAAAATAATGAACTGCATTTAAAAAAATTAATATTTCAATTTGGTTAGTATATTTTTAGATAAATGTATTTTACAGTTTGTGCAGTGTTTTAAAACAGTTATTTTTGCTTATTTTTTTTCAAATATAAAACGTAGGGGAAGAATGTTTGCTCCTCTGATATGTCATTTGTCATCTTATGAAGCGTCCAGCACACCCTTGCTTAGATACTTTATTCCATTGTAACACTTATTCTATCGTACAAGGGTTTTCCAGTTTTATTTTTTGACGAATACAAAGAAGTCTCGAATTGATAAAATGTTGGAAACGAAACTCTACTGCCCCACTATAGCCTCCATTAGTGAAATTATCAAACAACAGGACGCATGTTGAGGCTTTTAAAAGGATTGTAGGAGAAATATTCTCCTGATATAAAATTATTATATTTTTACACAAGTTACTAACGATTGTCAATTATATGAAATCTAACTTCAATTGAACATAAATTGAAAGTATTCGTTTTAAGGGTCAATCTAAACATAACCTCCGATTTACCTTAATAATAACTTATCAAATAATTAACATTTAGCTAATGACTATGATAATTCTTTTTAAGTATTAATCAATTGCATTATTTTCTTCTCGTGGATTTTACTAAGTGTTTTTATGCTCTATTAGGTAATAAGATAGCAAGCTTGCTACAAAGTGACCAATCCCCTAACTTCTTTACATTATATTTAATAGGGTTTTTCATGCTCTATTATGCTTAAATCGGCTCTAACGGTTTAAATTTAAGTTTTCAAAAAACGTAATCTATATGGTTCAACTTGGTGATCATTTCCTCATAAATAACGATTCAAAGTTATTGATTAAACCAAGTAAATTGTTCATATACTCCATCGATTTTGTTCAAATTATAATAAAATGTGAAACAAAAAACACAAATTCGTATGTAAAATTTGAAGCGAAATAAAATTGTAGTTGAGGAATAATTTTTTTATAATATTGAAATGAACCTTGACCACAATCATAAAAAACACGATTTAATCAAATAGATTAAATAGATAAATACGGGTCTATTAAATAGATTTATTTAAACTATTTATCCTTATTTATTTAAACGGGTGTATTTAAATAGATAAATAAAGTATATATTATATATATATATATATATATATATATATATATATATATACACTGTGAGTCAAAACTATGGATACACCTTGTTAAATTTTAAATGGATAAAGATAGAAAAATGAAAGTCAGGACACCTTTCTAGGAAATAACGTTTTAGTCACTATTACAACTTTGCCCATTTCCCCAAAATGGGATTTTTGGGGGGCAGCTCAAAATTTTTAAACGTAAAGACCCATTAAGTGACACCTCATTTTAAAGTCCTTGATTAAAGAAGAAGAACAGTGGAAATTAGAGCTTTCTATCTCAACCCAGTACAAAATGGCAGCTCATTTTGAACTTGGTTCTAATTTCTAATACTTGGGAAATTTACTGTTAATTGAAAACAATGAATTTGTGAAACATAAAATCAACAGCTAATAAATTAAACTTCTTTTTATAATGTATTAATAATTTGTAATTACAATAGCATAGTAATAATTAATTAATTATTAATTATATTAAACAATAAAACGACTTAAACTTACTATCCTGTGTTTTTTATAACAGGTGTTCAAACTGCTACCCCAGAACAGTTTTACAATGTCCAAGCCTGTGGGAAAAACTTGAAACGGTCCACTGTATGGATTCACGCGGGATTTTTTTAATTTGCTCTACTACTCTGTTTCTAAGGTCATTAATCCACTGGGGTTTCGTTTTGTACACGTTGTTTTTAATGTGACCCCACATAAAGTAGTCCAGTGGAGATAGATCTGGTGATCTTGGTGGCCACTCGATACTTCCTCTTCTGCCTATACAGCGATTGAGAAAAATATTGTTTAAATACTCGCGGACATGCAGGCCATAGTGTGGAGGTGCTCCATCCTGCTGGAACCAAACTTGATTACAGTTGTTGATTACTGCTTGAAGAGCTAGATAAATCTGATTTTGTAGCATTTCCTAGTATTCCTTGCCATTAAGATTGCCATCAATGAAAAAGGGCCTAACAAACTGATCCCTTACAATGCAAAGCCAAACGTTTAGTTTTTCAGGGTTCTGGGTGTGTTGCTCTCTGATCCAACGAGGGTTAACATCAGCCCAATAACGACAATTGTGTCTGTTAACGTTACCGTTTAACATGAAAGTTGCTTCGTCTGAGAAAGCAATGTTGTTCATTCTAATTTTATTGTTATCAATGTGCCTCATCATCAGTTCACAAAATTCTAATCGACGATCAAAATCGTCCTCACTTAGCTCTTGAACTAAACGAATTTTGTACGGTTTAAAACCACCGCTACGTAAAACTCTACAAACTGATGTTTGAGATATACCTAACATTAGGGAAACATTTCTTGTTGAGGCGTGAGGATCTTCTACAACAGATTGTAAAACGTCAAGTGACAATGCTTCATTTGTAACCGATTTTGGTCTTCCATGTTTGGGGCGGTCTTTAACGCTGCCTGTTTCCTGGAAACGTTGGATAGTTTTTTAATTCCTGATTTAGATACTGGGTTTCGATTAGGATAAGTGTCAATAAATAAATTCCTTACTTCATCATAAGATCTCACCCGGGCTCCGTAGCCTCGCATCATCAGGATCATAATACGCTCTTGTTCACTTAAACTCTCCATTTCAACGTATAGTATCACAAAAACACAGTATCACAAAAACACGTCTTAACTTTGTTGATTCCAACCAGAAACTGAACCTGATAATGGACTTCCTCAAAACTGATAAGATAAGGGAGGCCTGCCCTACAGCAGGTAATAATTGTAAAACAGGTTTGAGTTTGTAAGAAAAGTGGTTGTCTATTGGGGTTATTTACCAACTGAATGTGGATGTTCATATTTTGCCTCAATGAAGTTTTACTTAATTTCAATGGGCTGCCATTTTGTACTGGTTTGAGATAAAAAGCTGTGGTTTCCACTGTTCTTCTTCTTTAATCAAGGACTTTAAAATGAGGTGTCACTTAATGGGTCTTTACATTTAAAAAATTTGAGCTGCCCCCCAAAAATCCCATTTTGAGAAATGGGCAAAGTTGTAATAGTGACTAAAAAGTTCACTTTTATTTCCTAGAAAGGTGTCTTGAGTTTCATTTTTCTATCTTTATCCATTTAAAATTTAACAGGGTGTATCCATACTTTTACTCACACTGTATATATTGATACCTATATATCTATAACTTACGTCACTCCATACTTTTATATTAGTAATCCTTCGTTTCTCTGCTTCTATGTGTCATTATGCATCTTCATTGTAGTTATCCGTGTATAGTACAGACGTAAGATATAGGTATATTGTTATCAAATATACACCCTTACGATTAAACTGATTATTAAAAAGTTAATATGTACAGTTTGTTTCCAAACTACGTTCCAAAACTTCAAAATATGATTCCTTGTATATCAAAATAAGTGAAAAATTTTATAATTTTAAAATAATTAGTTTTTGTCTGTCTGTCATTAAAAAAAAATTTTTTTTAGACGTAAATAACGATATTAGGCATTGAGACCAAATTTGGTATACATATATATATTTATATTTATTTATTGACAAACAAAAAGAGTTTTGTAATCAAGTTGTTAAAAAACAGATTTTATTTGTCACTAAAAAAAAAAAAACTTTTCGGAGTCACGTATTTTTACCTTTTTTATTACAGTTAAAGATTTTTGATATATTTGTCGACATTAAAAAAATTTTAAACTTCCGCCATTTTCAAAACAAAGACAAAATAAATTTACATTGATAAAAGTTGACATAAAAAATGTGTATACCAAATTTGGACTCTATATTTAAAATTTGGCGGACAGATGGAAAACAAAGCATTTTAGGACATATCTTCTTATTTATTTTGACCCAAGAAACCATATCCTGATTTTTTGGAACGTACTTTGGAAAGACTATATATATATATATATATATATATATATATTATAACCTTTATTATTTATTTTTAATTAATTACTTTGATTAAAACACAACTACGTTATCATATTTAAATTATTTATTCTGTAAAATACAATTTGCACCTAAAGTTGGGTGCCAATATATAACAGTTGAATTAATTAAATCTTCAAATTAATTGATGCACATATGAGTATTCAAATTTATTCATCTTATCACTAAATCTCATCCATTCAACTTAAACTAGACATAAACATTTATAACACAATGAAATACTTAATTCTAGAACATAGCAATTTTATTATTATTATTAGGTGCATCAAAATCGTATCATTAATTGTAATTTTAATTTAGTCTTTATATTTTAATATCTCAATTGTTTTATTGATTTGTTGGGCGCCAGGTATAATTTACCAATTATATAATGAAGTTACTTTGATTGCTCTTTGAAAATTTAAGTTTAAATGGCTCTCGGCCTAGCTCAGATTTTATTTAAAGTGGGGCGTGGTTTCTTTGGTAACCTGAAGTAAAAACTACAATAACTAATCAGATAACTTATCGTGGTTCAGTAGCATGGAATGATGTCTTCTTGGAGTTTTTACAGGTGAGATGATCCCTCGAACTTATGGCAGATATCACAAGAAACTTAATCCAATTTATAGGCACTTTGACGATCTCGAAGCTTGAACTACCTCACTCTGTTGCTTGAATTCTTAGTCAATTAATCAAACTCTTCTTTAACTTTACGATGATTTTAATATAATTCGATGACTTAAAACTTTTCTTCAACTCTACGACGATTTGGCGAACTTCGCCCTGTGCCTAGTTCCTCTCCCTTGCGACGCTCGTTCTTCACTGCTTTTTTTTGATTTTTGAATTCTTACGCAGAGTTTTCCCGTTTTACCCCTTCTTCGCTTATTTCTGGATGACGCTTCTTTTTGGTTGGTTGGATTTGATTTTTCAAACTCTAACCGTCTTTCAAAGTTCGTTAAATCTTGTTTCTTAGCTGAGTTCAACGTACCTCTGCCTAGTTTTTTGTCTCTTTTTCCTTTGTTAACTTGGGCGTACACAAACTTTCTAATTTCCCATGTTGTCACATTACATAACTCAACTCTTCCTATTTAATTTGTCACGCTGCCCTCGCCCTTTCAATAATTTTGTAGTTTCGAAGTATTGTTTCCTTAGAAATCCTTTAACAAAATTTATTATGTGTTGGAGTGACGTTTATGTTTGACATTTATTTCTAACTGACAAGGTTTAAACATTTTGAATTGGACAAAGCTTTTACTTAGGGCTTCTCAACGTTACATAAGTCCCAAGAAATTTTATGTTAATTGCATAATTAATGATAAAATTTGCTTTTGATACACCTTTACACTAAACTTATTTTAATAATACACATATACATATCGTAACATGGACTATGACCTACTCTTACTCTCATTTAAAAACCCATTAGAATTACTGTCCCTTTAAATGACTTTATGACCTACTCTTACTCTCATTTAAAAACCCACTAGAATTACTGTCCCTTTAAATGACTTTATGACCTAAACTGCGGTCAACCTTTTTTCTTAACAATGGCATTGTCTAGAATCCCACGTCAACAAACCCTTCTTGTAAACCCCAATTAACATTGTTCCCTTGACCCTCTTCAACTGTAGGACATGTGTTTGTTTACATTTTATTTTACAGTTAAATTCATTTATTTTTGTTTACTTAACTCTCTAATTAATTATGAAACCTTTTTAATAATCTACAATTAAATATACCTCGGATGTGAGTTTTATTATTTTTAATACTAGCTAACTTATAAGTAGTTTTTCCTATCTTAGAGATTACGGTGTATGGTCCTTCATATAGTTCACAGAACTTGTGATATCGTTTTTCAATTGTGCTTGACGGAATACAAGCTCTTACTAGTACTAAATCATTTATCTGATATTCGGTTGGTGGATGCAGTTCATTGAACTTCTTAGCGAATTTTTCCCTTTTATTTTTAATTCGTAAGTATATTTCTCCGTGGTCAATGTCGTTTGTTTCTGTGTTGCCTGGATTAATTAAATATTTTTTCCAAATTCGTGTCGGACGTGTATTAAATTGTACTTCTAATGGTGTTGACTCAATTGTATCATGGTATGATTCGTTCATGAAACTTTCCACAGTTTCAAGTAGCCTTCCCCATTCTTGGTGATTGTCAGGTAACAGGATCCTGAAAAGTTGACCTAGATTTCGCATTACTCTCTCCGCCAAGTTGCTTTGTGGATTTCGTATTGCAACGGTTCTTTGTCTAATTCCCAGTTCTTGTAACCCTTCTGTCCATTTTTTGGATGTAAATTGTGTACCATTATCCGAAAGTATGTATTTTGGTAATTGGACTTCTTTAATGTATTTCCTGATTTGATTTAATGTTGTTACGGTTGTTGTGTTTTTTACCTTATACAATTTTGTGTATTTAGAAAATGCGTCAATCACTACTAAGATGTACCTTGACCCGTAGACTGACCGAGGCAATGGTCCGTAATAGTCTACACACACTAGTTCACCCTTACCTTTTGGTATAATAGGCGTAAGTTCTGCGTTTCTACCTTTGTTGTCATGTTTACACTTTTGACATCGTAAACATTTAATTATTATATCCCTGACCTTTTTAGCGACTTTGTCTCCCGTGAAATCTTCCTTAAAATTATGGTAACATTTGCTTATTCCTATATGTCCGCAAATTTCATGAATTTCCTTAATTAATACTTCAATGAATTTTTCTGGAATCATTAATTTCCACATTCCTCTTTCCTTGCGAAATAATTTTTTTTCAAACAATTTATAACATTCTAAAATTTTTGGATCATTTTCTTCTAATTTACCTACTATATTCCTAAATTTTGTATCCTTCTTCTGTAAAACTTCTATATTTTGTAACTGTTCGCCCACTTCTGGATTAAACTTCTGTAACACTAATTGGATTTGTACAAGTCGGTCCTCCCCATTTTCTTGTGAACATTCTCCATCCTCTGGGAATCTGCTCAATGTATCTGCAACAATATTTTCTTTTCCCTTGCAGTGTCGAATTTGGATGTTATACTCCTGAATTAATAAGATCCACCTCGTCATTCTAGCGTTAAGTAGTTTGCATTGGTTAATGAAAGTGATCGCCTTATTGTCAGTTATAACGGTTATTTTTCTCCCTAATAAATAATTCCTAAATTTCCTTAATCCTAATACTACACTATACAATTCTTTTTCGGCAGTGCTATAAAATCTCTCAGCCCCTTTAAATGTTCTGCTTGTAAATCCTACTACAGCAATGTTATTCTGGTCATCGAGTTGGTACAGTTGTGCTCCTGACGCAATATCGGACGCATCTGTCTGTAAGTAAAACATCTTTTCCATATTTGGGTGCTTTAACGTTACAGCCTCAATAAATTCCTCCTTTACAGCTAAAAAACTCTGGTTAATACTATTTGTCCATTTAAATTTTGTTCCTTTCTTCAGTAGTCCTTGTAATGGAGCTGTTGTTTGTGCGTAATTTTTTGAAAACCGGTGGTAGAAATTTGTTAATCCTAAAAAGCTTTTTAATTGTTTTGGTGTCTTAGGACGCGGAAAATTTTGAATTGCCATCATTTTTTGCTCTTGCGGTTTGATACCATCTGTGGTGATAACAAAACCTAGATAATCTATTTCTTTCCTGCAGAACATAGATTTCTCAAAATTTACTGTTAAGTTGGCGTCTTGAAATACCTTTAATATTTTTTCTAATTGGTCCACATGATCTTCCCAGTTTTGCGAAATACATAAACAGTCGTCCACATACATAATTAAATTCCTTTTAACTTCTTCCGTCAGAATTGAGTCCAAACCTCGCGTTAAACTTGCTAAGCTTGTGCTCAACCCAAACGGAACGGTTTTGTACCTGTAGCACAATCCTTTGTACAGAAATGCCGTGAAATCCTTGCAATCTTCGTGCAACGGGATTTGCCAAAAACTGCTAGTTAGGTCTAAACTACTCATCCAACTGATCTTCTTACCGATTGTCAATAACTCTTGGATTGGTCGAATCCCTTCGTAATCCGGTATGGTTCTCGCATTTATAGTCCTGGCGTCTAAACAGATCCTTACGCTCCCATCTTTCTTACATACAGGTACTATAGGATTAATGTATGCGCTGTTTGCTCTCTCGATGATCCCATAACTTAGCATTCTCTGAATCTCTGCATCAACGGCTTCTCTAAACTTAGTCGCTACTGGCCAACTCCTCTGACAGTATGGTGTTCTATCAGTTACTTGAAATTTATGGTAATAAGTTGAAATTAATCCTGGTTTTTTGCTGAAAACTGTTTTATATTTATTAAATATGCTGTATAACCGCTGCCTATTCTCAAGTGGTACATGTTCCAAATTGCTTATTTTGTTTATATCAAATTCATATTTATCCTCTTCAATTTGTAGGCAATTATTCAAACTTTCAATATTAACTTCTGACGAATCCTCGAATTTAATTTCCTTTCTACCAACTCCATAGTTTAATTTATTTCCTATTTCTAACTTATTATTAATAAAATTGACGATTGCATGATTTCTTGATAAAAACTCTAACCCAAGTATACAATCTCGAATTAGTTCTGGTACTATTATAAAATGCACGGCGATTAATTCTGTTCCTAACTTAACTTTAATGAAAATTTGTTTTTTAACACTTTTGGAACGCAGACCTAATGCTCCAATAACTTTTACTCCTGCTACCGGTAATTCTTCAAAAACTCCTAAATTTAATTTATTTGTGTTGTAGAAAGATTCAGATATCGAATTTACCTCACAACCTGTATCGATTAACGCTCTGACCTGTACACACTCATTAAAAACTAACTTAATTTCTGGACATTTATTAATGTCATTAATTATATCGCTTGTGTCGTGATTGTCCTCTAAATAATCTTTTAAATCGGTGAATAAGGTATTTATGGTTGCCTTGTTCTTATCCGCTAGGTCTACATTCCATTCCAACTTTCACTTTTGCCCTCTTCCGTCCCTGTCTGCAGGTTGTCGACCTTCCCAACGGTTCCCTGGTCCATTTTTTATGTCGGCACGCACATCTGGTTTTCTGTAAACATCCCTATTCTGACGTAACGGTAAATGTCTACTGTTGTACCCATTCATTTGTCCCCAAGGCCTGTTTACAACTTCTCCCTCTCTCTCGTCGCGTGGATAGGATGCCTTATAATTACCATTTCTTTCTTCGTAACTATTAATGTGTCGTACATCTGCCTGTCGGAATTCCATCAATAGTTTTACAAATTCCTGCTTTGTTTTCACACCCCTGGTGATAACAGCAATTAGTGTAGTTGGGTGAAAGTGCTTAGCGATTTTTTGGACTAACTGGGCTTCTAAAATCGGCGGTTCTAACTCTGAACATTCCAACATCATGTTCTCCACATATGTGATAGCTTCATCCCCAATTTTTCCTTTAAACTTTCCGAATTCCAACCTGTCTCGGATGTTTGCTTGTATCATTTCGTTAAAATATTTATCCATAAATATTTTTTCAAAATCTTCGAAGTTTTTAACTTCCCTACGGTGTAGAAACCACCATACACATGCTTCATCTTTTAAATATCTATCTAACCAATACATGTTCCCTTGATGTGTGTAACTAACGCTAACTTCTTTTATGATCCTTAAAAATTGCATTGGGAATCTTTCTTTTCCTGTAAAACTAATATCCCTTATCTCTGGTTCCCTTATTATGATACCATCCCTTGTTTTTAAATTACTTAATCTTTCATCTACTTCTGTCACTTTATTTTTCATTTCGTCCGTTTGTTTCTGATATTGGTTAATTTTTTGTGAATTTTCTTGGCATTGTGATTCGATTTCTAGAATTTTATTATTAGATCTAGCTTGACTTTCCTTTACCTTATCAATCTGAGCGTCTACGTTAATTTGATTTTCAGTTAAATTTTTGTTTACGGTGATTTCGATTTCTTTAATGCTCTCTTGCACATCCTTTTCTACTTCCACGACTTTACTTGCAATTTCTTTTAAATTTTCTCTTAAATCTTCGCACCTATTACCTAATTTATCGGTGAAATTTTCTTCAATTTTATTTAATTTATCATTCATTTCCGTCCTAATTGTCTCGGCTGTGGTATCCGATCTTAATTTAATTTCTTCGAGCTTGTTCTCGAATCTCTCCGCAAATTCATTAAATTTTCGGTCCATTGTCTCCGCATTTTGACTAACATTGCCACTAAGTTCTTCTAATTTTTTATTATTTTCCTCGAGCTTTTTATTTTGTTCTGCGAATTTTTTATCGATGCTTGCTTTTAGAATTTCCGCATTTTTATTAATTTCTTCGAAATTCTTTTTATTAAGGGCTTCCGCATTTTTACTACTTTCTTCAAATTTTTTATCGATGCTTGTTTTTAGGATTTCCGCATTTTTATTACTTTCATCAAATTTTTTATTAAGGATTTCGATTAATTCGTTTAATCCTACCGTTGGGGTCCCATACACCTTTAAATTTTCACTCTCCCCTGAATTATTACCCTCATTAGTATTACTTTCACTATTATTAATCCCTATAGCTCTATCCATTTCTGATTCTATCCCCATTTGATTATTAATCTCCTCATCAAACCCCATTGTTATTTGGTTATTTGCCATCTTTTTATAATTTTTTATCCTATTACTACGTCTTAACATTAAATTAATTATATCTAATAGTCTTTCTGTCTCTTATCTTATAATGCTACCTTCAGGTTACACCACGTGAACTAAATTTTAATTTTAATTAAACCACGAGTTGGACGCCAATTATAACCTTTATTATTTATTTTTAATTAATTACTTTGATTAAAACACAACTACGTTATCATATTTAAATTATTTATTCTGTAAAATACAATTTGCACCTAAAGTTGGGTGCCAATATATAACAGTTGAATTAATTAAATCTTCAAATTAATTGATGCACATATGAGTATTCAAATTTATTCATCTTATCACTAAATCTCATCCATTCAACTTAAACTAGACATAAACATTTATAACACAATGAAATACTTAATTCTAGAACATAGCAATTTTATTATTATTATTAGGTGCATCAAAATCGTATCATTAATTGTAATTTTAATTTAGTCTTTATATTTTAATATCTCAATTGTTTTATTGATTTGTTGGGCGCCAGGTATAATTTACCAATTATATAATGAAGTTACTTTGATTGCTCTTTGAAAATTTAAGTTTAAATGGCTCTCGGCCTAGCTCAGATTTTATTTAAAGTGGGGCGTGGTTTCTTTGGTAACCTGAAGTAAAAACTACAATAACTAATCAGATAACTTATCGTGGTTCAGTAGCATGGAATGATGTCTTCTTGGAGTTTTTACAGGTGAGATGATCCCTCGAACTTATGGCAGATATCACAAGAAACTTAATCCAATTTATAGGCACTTTGACGATCTCGAAGCTTGAACTACCTCACTCTGTTGCTTGAATTCTTAGTCAATTAATCAAACTCTTCTTTAACTTTACGATGATTTTAATATAATTCGATGACTTAAAACTTTTCTTCAACTCTACGACGATTTGGCGAACTTCGCCCTGTGCCTAGTTCCTCTCCCTTGCGACGCTCGTTCTTCACTGCTTTTTTTTGATTTTTGAATTCTTACGCAGAGTTTTCCCGTTTTACCCCTTCTTCGCTTATTTCTGGATGACGCTTCTTTTTGGTTGGTTGGATTTGATTTTTCAAACTCTAACCGTCTTTCAAAGTTCGTTAAATCTTGTTTCTTAGCTGAGTTCAACGTACCTCTGCCTAGTTTTTTGTCTCTTTTTCCTTTGTTAACTTGGGCGTACACAAACTTTCTAATTTCCCATGTTGTCACATTACATAACTCAACTCTTCCTATTTAATTTGTCACGCTGCCCTCGCCCTTTCAATAATTTTGTAGTTTCGAAGTATTGTTTCCTTAGAAATCCTTTAACAAAATTTATTATGTGTTGGAGTGACGTTTATGTTTGACATTTATTTCTAACTGACAAGGTTTAAACATTTTGAATTGGACAAAGCTTTTACTTAGGGCTTCTCAACGTTACAATATATATATTATATATATATATATATATCAAAAAATTATTAGACCTGTTAATACCAACTTATCTTCTGTGGTTATACCAAGTATATTTTTTCTCTCGTATAAGTAATAGACACACATTCTTGGAGAGATGAATAAGATTTTTTTTTAATATGTTTGATTTTATAAATGTCTGTCTTAGTAAGTTACTGCAATATGTTTACACAGTATATTTTAATTTAAAATGAATGCCAAAACATAAAATCATTGCAAAAGATTTTCGATGAAGGAAAATTGCTAATAGTTAATACATTATACCAGAAAATATTATAGCCATTTGCGTTCAAACAAATGACATGTTAAAAATGTCGTAGGAACAAGAAATATCGAATGCTTCCCCGATCTTTGACATGCAATATATATGCAAAGCAAAAGTGGGATTGGTGTGAGGGACAAATCCATACAATACCGGTGAACACATTCTGCTTTGCTTGAGGCAAAATATAAATACAGTTATTGCCGCCATTGTTGGCGAAATGTCACCGATTATTGTCAGTGAATATCAAACAGGGTGTTTCGGAAGGAAAGGGAAATAATTTGGGATGTGAGACATCAAAAGAAGTTAAAACGTAACATGTAAACGTTGCTGCCAAAAAGCTTTCCTTATCCCTCTGTTTTTATTTTTCACAACAACGCCATAACTTTAGATCCATTTGAGATGTAAACTTAAGATTTTGCATACAGGTGTATATTATTATGTTTTGTGTAGTGTATAGAACACTATTACACTGAATTTATCTCTTTTAAAATGACGACTGTTTCAAATATTTAGTTGTAAATTATTTATACGACGTATAAGGCAAGTTTGGCAATCGCCAACAATTTCAACATCTGTTGTTTGACAGATCTTCAGATTTTGGCCTCAAGAAACCGTAAAGTGAGTTTCTACATCCATGCCGTCCGTCCGTCGTCGTCGTCTGTGCGTAAGCATTGTAGAGACCACACAAATTAAGATAGGAGCATGAAAATTAATACAGGAGACTATAGTGTGCTTCTATAGAACGTTATTGAAATCCAGAATAACCTAATTGATAATTGTTTATATCTCACGTTATTCAACTTATAACACACTAAATAAGATAAAACATTTCTAGATTTTAATTCTGCATACAATGGAATCTACCGTGCCCACTCTACAAAGATATTTAAAGTTCCATGTAAACTGTTTATTATCTCTCAATCTAGGATTTTTTTTCAAAATTTTAAAATATATAAATGAATCTATTCAACTCATGGTAAAATAAAGTACTTTTTATCCGATCCCACGATTTAGAGATCTCTAAAATGAGGCGTATAAAATGCTTGCAATTTCAACCTTTGCCTCACATAAAACAAAAATAATTATTAAAAAAGAAAATATTCAAGTTGACTGAATAGAAATGTCCTTCTTCTTTATATTTATTATTAAAGCTAAACACGATTGCGGAAATCTTAAACATGTGGTGTAAACGAGTTTTAAATAGAAGGGAAAGACTTTAAATATGAAATTCTAACTATTTTTTTAGGACATACCTAGAATTTTATCTGCGAATAAAAGCTTTCACGATTTACATTTGTAAAGTTTTGTTTAAATAAATTAAAAGTCATTTCACGTTTCATGTCGTTACAAAATATAAAATAAAATAGTATATATCGTCGCTAGTACCTAAAGTGGTATTTTCCGATTGTGAATTTTAATCAAGGACCGGAATGACACTGTAAATAATAGTAATAATATAAGAAGTGTAATTTATCAACATAATGTAATTACCAAAAAAGTATAACGTTTAAACCAAACATTTATTATAAATAAAACTTCATTTATTTATTGACAATTTACTTATGAATGAAAATTTATATGAATATTGGAGTTTTCATATTTACTTATGTTTATTCCTTTGTTGGGCAATTTATTCTGTAGGATCTGAAATGTTTGCGACTGTTAAGTTTCCACTGCATTACTTTCAGCTGCTTTGTTGCTAGTACTCGTGGTGGTGACGTTTCTCTATTTACCCTTCTGCTACAGTTGCGGATTTCCAATCCTCATGTCTTTTTAGGGTTAGCAGATCTCCCCCTCCTATTACTCACATAGTAGCTGAGGGCCGTTTGAGAGAGATGCCATTGTCGCTCTCAGGGTTTTCTAATTTACGGTACTTAGCTACCTTCTTCAGGACTGGACTTAGTGTAGACAACAACATTTTGAGCTTAACATCTGCCATTTCTATATAAAACAAAAAGTCTCTATTCATGTGTGGAGGGCGTATTCATGTATTTGTAAATCAAATTACATGCTTGAATTGGGCATCTGTGATCTGTTTTTATGTGTTTTCCCATCTTTTAAAAAACAATCATGAAGTATCCATTTTCTTTAACATCTTTGACATTTTAACGGACCATATCGTCTCAAAAGTGTCAAAATCCATAATGACTTTGGACAACAACCAATCAGGAGCTTTAATCATAAACTGTGTTTTTGGTTCTTAACTTACAGTATTACGTTTTAGGAAAGTTATGTTTTCTTTTATTTAAAAAATGTTTTTGATCATTTAAAATCTACTCCATAAAGTAGAACATGTCATCTCTTTTTTTTTTACCAAATACACAGCAAAATATCAACACTTGGTTAGGCTAAATTTTTTATTAATACACCCATCAATGAACTTTTTATATTCGTCTTCATATCTATCCATCGATTTTTTCAGAAAGCAGATGATTAGCAGCTTCCGCTACTTTACTCTACGATAGTTGCAATGAATCATTTAAATCTTTGTGCGACATTTTCTCAGGATTACTCAGTAATATTTCTCACAACATAATGACAACCATAATGTTTGTTATACTGCTAGCTAAATTAATAAGAACATATGATTTCAAAAACATAACTACTACTGATAAAAGCAACATGCCACTAACACAACTAGTGTTAGAATGCTTAACTACATAACAGTGCACGAAATATCTCCAGCTGTTTTTCCCGGACTAGACCGGAAAAATATCACTTTCAATATTCAAAGCTGCAATTGAAAATTATTAATTTCGATACCGTGTGATAAAAAATTACTTTCGTAATACACGGTTTTGTTACATTTCCTCTAAAACTTAACGTAACTTTCATCTAACTTGTTTGTGTGCATCAATATGCATTTAAAATAATCGGATCTTTACGCTGTTCAACGAAGACCATCAGTGGGAAAGGCGAGAGGAAGGATCCAATCCGGAGTTTACATACATTAATGGGTACAGTTTAATTTACTACCACTGTAATCCCAATGAATGGTGAATCACAAACACAGTACAGGAAGCATACCCCCACGTAAAACGTATCACTTTTATTATTTCTCCCTGTGAGTGGTGTACAGTAGCTGTATAACAAACACAGATAACAACGCCTATCACTGAAGCTCAAAAAAGCTCGTGTATCACTGAAGAGGACGATCTTGTCGTTGAAACGCGACTGATACTTAGGCGTATTTCTTGTGAGAATTGTGTTCTATGTGTTTGTTATACTGTATAATTTTTCTCATAAGTCAAGCTTAACATTTAATATACAGTATAACAAACACATAGAACACAATTCTCACAAGAAATACGCCTAAGTATCAGTCGCGTTTTAACGACAAGATCGTCCTCTTCAGTGATACACGAGCTTTTTTGAGCTTCAGTGATAGGCGTTGTTCTCTGTGTTTGTTATACTGTATAATTTTTCTCATAAGTCAAGCTTAACATTTAATATACAGTAGCTGTGGTAATATTTACTGTTACATCTTGGTCTATGAATAGTGTTGTGTCTCGTCACACACTAGACAGTATTGGGTTTAGAAGAATGGTTTATTGAATGTGTATAACATCAGAAGAGGGAGGTTTACTGTACATATATATTGTAGTGTAGTCCTCAGGGATCCAAACAAAAGGATGTAAATTTTAAACTTATTTTGATAAGTAACTTTGTATTTTATTTATCCTTCAGAGGCTCACTATAGTGATTACGGGCGTGATAATCTCGATGGATCCTCTGTGGATCTACACTTTTTCTCATGTTGTCTTGAGTTAAATCCTTCTCTTTCATTTTTCCTTTCATGTCTCACTTCATCAATCTTGTTCTGGTGTATTGTTTACACCATATATTGGTAGTGTCTCTAAATGGAATATATTTGAGAGTAGTGTCGTATTGATTTGTGTATTTGTCTTATTATTTAAGCTACTATTAAATAACTAATAATAAGGTAATTAATTTTTTAAACGCACTTATAAATGTAATAAGTTTCTACTTAGAGAGAAGGGTTAGACAAAAAGGATCGCATTGATGATCTACATTGCTAACGTTGTTTGCTGTGTAGTTTGTAATAAAAAATTAAACTCTCTTCCGACCCTGATGCTATTAGACTATTGAGGGCTAGGAATCTTCATACTCTTTCCTTTCATTTTTTAGAGAACATATTATGTTTTCACTTGTAAACAACATTCTATAAAAAACACTCTTAATAATAATTGAAATACGTAGGCCTGCCTGTAGTACATACTCCATAATAGTTTTAACAGGTTAATCAAAACAAAAAAGTCTAGCCTACTCAATGTTTTGAAATTAAATAAGTTGCATGGCGGATATTGTTTTAGGTTAAGAAACTGTTCTTTAACACGCAAGTCGTTAATAGTTGTGATAACCCTGTACTAGGCAGTGCCTGAGACGTTCACATATAATTAGGGCATCTATAAACTGATTACTTGATGAGTTTTAGACAATAACACTGTCTCTATAAAATAGGTTAACTATTTTATGAGAGGTTAATCCGGTTATTGTATATAATTGAAACTTACTATGACAATTCATAATTATTGTATCTATAAAAGTATGTCTTACGACGTGTTTTAACAAGATTGTTTATTTAACATTATTATTTTAGAATTATTCAATTACAAAATGTACAATATAAGTACTTAATAAAGAATGTACTCTTATGGTCTTGTGTACAAAATAAATTAAAACTATAAAAACTTAATTTAAACAATTAGGATATTTGATATCTTTAAAACTAATGAAAGGTGTGTAATGGAAGTGGATAAGTGATGGATACATGATATAAAATTAATGGTGGATAATGTTTTAAAAAATGGTCTTTAATTTCTTATGTTATAAAAGTTCTTTCCTTCACAGTTTTAAGTTTTTATTATAGCTTTGATTGAATTTTACACTTGTAATTTTTGTCGGTAAATTTTTACTGGATTATAATCTGGATGAATGGTGAATTTATAATATTAAATCAATCCCATGGAGGAATAAAGAAAGATATGTTATATTCCACTCACCAATGTTTCTAAGTTGGAATATTATATTGTAACTACTTAGCTGGTTTTTTTTTTTTTTTTTTTTTTTAATCGAAATAATTATTTTAAATACGTGACCTTCTTGGGTCTATAACAATGATGCTGCTTCTTTTGAATTAAAAATTCCCAAAACTTTTTTCTTCTTTTTTTTCATGGCAAAAATCTCTCGGTCAAATCGTAGTTTTAGTTATTAAAATCGATTCTTCGGCTGTAGTTTTGATTTTACAGATGAATTCTTGTTTTTATTTTTTTGTACGGCGAAACCCTTTCGGTCATCATCGTATTTTTAGTACTTTAGTGATTCTACCGTTTTAGTTTTAGTTGTATAGAAACGATTCTTCCTTCTATTATTTAGCTCTATAAAAGCAACTCTTCGGCTGTAGTTTTAAAAGTCATTCTTCTTTCTTTTTCTACAGCGAAATTCTCTGTCATCGTCATAATTTCAGTGCTTTAATTTTATAGAAATAATTCTTGATTTTATTTTTATTATTTTGTACGGCGATACATCATCGTAGTTTTAGTTGTTCTTCCGTTTTAGTTTTGGTTGTATAGAAACTATTCTTACATTTTAATTCTTTTGCTCTATAAAAGCGACTCTTTGGCTGTAGTTTTAGTTCTATAAAAGTTATTGTACTTTTTCTTCTTTCTTTTTCTACGGCAAAAACCTCTCGGTCATCACCGTAGTTTTAATGGTTTAGTTCTATAGAAGTGATTCATTCATTTTAGTATTGGTTCTAAGGAATCGATTCTTCGGTTCAATGAAAGCGATTTTTAGGTTATGGTTTTTTTCTTGTATAGAAACGATTTTTAGGTTTCCATAAAATTTATTTTGAGAATTTCAGTTCTAAAAAATATTTCACAAACACCTTGAGATATGGTTAAATATGTTCACATACTGCACAAACAACAGGCGTACATCAATTCTAAAATCATTTTAGTTTTCTAGAAACCGTAGAACGGATATTTTCAAGAAAAACGCGCGATAAAAATTATTGGTTCGATTTATTTTGTTTTGGCGATGGTGGTGCAATATTTTCACATCCTTTATTAAACTGGTGGTTGTCCATGATATATACAAGTTGATATATCTAACATGCATGTTTGTCGACAGTTCTATATCTTGTAGCCTATAGATATAGTATAAGAGAATATTTGTAGTAGACATGCGACACTTCAATGTGTTAAGAACACGTGACACTCAAATATCTGCATTTAGATGTATATTCTATCTATTGAACTGGTAACGAGTTTGATAATAATAAATATTAATACCTTATCGCGATCGCGATACCCCCCCCCCATCGTAAGAAGAATTATATAACCATTTCGAAAATAGTCTCCAATAGGTAGGGTGCCAAACTTTGGTATATGATACTGAGTATTAAAATTAAGAAAATACTTCCTATAAACATTGCCCCCCCCCCCCCAAATACCTTTTTTCTGTCTGTCTGTATTTTTTTCCAAAAAAACATATCCAGAACATATTGAAATATCGATACCAAATTTATCAGAATCTTTTACACTATTATTTTGCACTGCACCACAAATTCTTATAATTTTTCAATAACCCGTTTCAAAATGACGTTCATCTTAAGTTCTTGACGTCAAATATCTAGAATTCCGTTGATTTTCCAAATATTTACAAGTTAGTTAAATATTATTTCTTTTAATTCTTATGATATTTTTAATTTATTGTGTATTGAAGACTATTGAGACATGAACTTCAAAATCAATTCTTGTTTATTTGCACAGAGCTTATCTTTTAAAATAGTTATTAACTTGAAAGCTTGAAGTAGTATTTTCTCTCATTTTCATATACAAATATTCAATATAAACGATTTATAATTTGTATTCTCTCCAAATGATAGTTTGGAAATATAAAAACAAATTACCGCCTTCTATATCAGTTTATATAAGGAAGAATGCAGACGACTGATTGGATATATATCTTCTTGATATTATGAACATCTAACAAAATTCAATTTCAATTATCAAAATTGATGTCGTGTAAAGTTTTAACAAAAAAAAATCTTTTTTATATTGGACATATTCAAAGTTTTGATTTCAAAATTTGACATCTGAGAGAGTAATATTGACACGTACAAAGTAGTATTGATGTGGTGGTGAAATCCACATCAATTAAGACCTTTCTCGTCATAAGGTGGGAAACTCGTGTATGATATTTGTTTATTAGGTTTATTATCTCCACGTTATCGAGGAAACTCAACCAAGTGGAGGATTCTCCATGCTGATAGTCATTACCAAGAGGATACTTCGTTTTATCAGCACGATGAGTTGTGGGGACATCCCACACAGGTGTGTTATTTTTAATGTTTTTTCCACGAGCAGCCAAGGAAAGAGTTCACCCAGCCAGAACTCCGCTAAATAATGTGAAAGGGTTAGCAAGAATCCCACAGACTCCTTATGCTACACCCCCTTCCATCCATTCACCCCCTCAACACAGGTCGCTTTACACTTAAGAGTTGGGCAGAAAATAGAAGAAAATAGGAAGAAGACATAAGAGGGGGAGTTAAGGTAAAATGGGCTGACAGAATAGTACGGGAGTGGGACATAGTGCAGATCACAAGAGATATCTCATAACATGAAGAGTAGAGATCTAAGGAGGCTATTTCCAGTTCATCCCTACTGGGCGATGGTTTCTCCAACTCCTATGCCAAAAATAGAGAAAAATACAAATATTTTGATTTAGAGAAGTTTATTTAAATTATTTTGTTAACTTCATAGAAGTATTCTACTATATCCTCTGGTTGGTATTGAAGTAATAAGTTTACTTTCTTACTGAATATACAAAGGATTTCACTTGGGACTAACGTGGGAGGTGATAGAGGATGTCGGTAGTTCAAAAAATGCACATAAATACATAAATGTAGAGATATTTATAATAATATAATATAACTAATAACTATATTTCTTAAAGAATATTAATTTTCAAATACTCTGGATCAGTTCTGACTGATAAAAACATTACTGATGCAGGAATAAGAGCAAAATTAACAGAAATAAACTGATACTATTTTACATTTCCAAAGATTAATACCAAAGTCAATTGTTTAGAGCAACAAAGTTGACAATTTATAAAACAGTTATAAGACCAGAGGTGGCCTACCGAAGAGAGATCTGGGCACTAACAACGGATAATAAGAAAATACTTGGGAAAGAAGGATCTTGTGGAAAATATTTGGGTCTACCTTCAATAACAGTACTTGGAGAATAAAAACAAAGAGTTAGATAAATTGTATGGGTAACCTGAGTTCATGAAAATAGTCAAAACTCAGATAGCTAGGTCATGGAGAGGAAACATTGTAAAGATTTATATTGGCAGACCAAAAGGCATAAGAAAAGTTGGAAGATAACATGAGAACTTGGAGGGGGACACATGAGTAACTGGTGTCAGAAAATGCAAAGTGGACGGCCAAGATAGAAAGAAATGGAGGACTTTCTTTGAAGAAATCAATACCCAACCAGGGTTTCTTTAGTGCCAGAAAGACAGAAAAATAAACTATACAAAAACAAAACACAAACTTTCTCTTTACCCATCTCCAAAATCTTTAAAATCCTCATAGAAAAATTAGAAGTAAATACTTTAAAAACGAATTCTTTGTAATTATTAGAACACATTGGTCCCCAGTACTACTTAGTACTTAACTTTTATAATATTTAAGTTGAAAGCTTGAAGTACTGTTTCTCCTAAAGTTAATACTGTATTTAAATATACAATATTTCTCTCCGGAGTTCATTCATAATGAGTACTGATATGTCGGACCAGAGGAATCCTTGCTGGATTTACACTTTTCTTCTTGTATTATTGATTTAAATCCTTGTATTTCACATTTTCCATCAGTTCTATACTGACCTCCTCTTATTCTTTTCCGATTATGACACTCTTATCTTCTTATTTTAATTGAGATGATTAACATAAGGTTCTTAGCCTTTAAACATCCATATTAAAGGATTGAATAAAACAATAAAACTAAAGCTTCACAAATATTTTAATAATATAAACGA
Source organism: Aphrophora alni (assembly GCA_963513935.1). Classification (NCBI taxonomy): domain Eukaryota; kingdom Metazoa; phylum Arthropoda; class Insecta; order Hemiptera; family Aphrophoridae; genus Aphrophora; species Aphrophora alni. The sequence continues at coordinate 71,216,976 of OY740774.1, read as the reverse complement.
GCTACAATTGTTTCCCGACGATGCTGCAACCAAACCATTGTAGCTAGTTTGTATTATTAAAATATTTTTGAAGCTTTAACTTTATTGCTTTATTTAATCCTTTAAAATTTGTGTAATTCTATAAATCCCCACGAGAAATGATTTTAATAATTGTATACATAATTTTATCAACAAATAATCGTTTCTAAATGGATCATTCAAAATCTATCTCACTTTTACTTATTCCTAACAATTTATATCTAGCATACATTCTAACAGTTTTACTCTTATATAAATTGAATTAAAAATTGCATCAGCAGTTTCATTAAAAACTGTGTCGGATTACCGTTTTCTGAAGTAAAAAGCATTTACTGGTATATGTCATAACTCAAGACTTATTTGACTTATTATAATGTAACGACCTATTCAATTTTGTTAGACAAATGCACAAAAATGGATTAATTACTAAAATATTAAAGATTTGTTTGTTAACACACATTTAGACAAATTTTAACAGGCTTTGGTTAAACTGCTTGTTTTCGTTATTAATAACTGTGTTTTACTTCTTATGTTTTCAACACTGGATCTCTTGTAAGGGATGCAAGACACGTTTAAGGGTGGGGAAAGGGTTAAACGGGCGACCCACGCCCTTCCAATTGCTGAAAGTGGATAATAAAATATTTTATTTCCTAATCGATTATCTGGAATATATAGCTGTGAATGCAGTAATACTTGATATAAAGCCTGTGAATGCAGTGGTGTTTCTAATAAACTCTGTGATAGTAACATAGGCAGAGCTGTAAAATGGAATACGACAATCAGAGTTTGAGTGCCGTTTTTTTTTTATTTCACAATGGTCGAGATTTTGATAAGTACAATTTATATTGTAGTAAGTGAAGTTTTATTCCTTTTTCTAAGTTAATGATATGAGTTCTCTTTTCCTAAAAAGAAAACTCTTCTTGTTGGTACACGAAAATCTCTTATAGTAAATTATCAACAATTTCGTCTTTTCCAGTTTTTTACCGATATCTCAGCTATCCCTTACACACACAAAAATGGAGATATCATCATCTTGTTTTTCAGCTTTCAATAATTATGGTTGTAAATGTTTATAAAATTCAAATAGTTTAGAGTAACACAAAGTCTGATAATTTTACAGTTAACAGTTTCAAAATGGTGGTCATTTAAACTTTTGTTTTTTCAAACTATTTGAAGGGTACAACATTATTTAGTGCTTGTAATGGTGAACGAAATGTTATCTTTATTTTTGATTGATGTAGAAAGATAACCAAGATAACAATAAACACAATTAATTCTTAGTAATTTACTAGAAGAGCTTTTAGCACTTAGCAGTCAAGTTTGAAACAGTTATTAAGTTTGCTACCGAGTAATGGATGACTAGGATAAGATCTTGTATGTTTATTAAATTACCAATAATTAGTTATTGTATAAATATTTCGATTATTTTTCAACATATAATAAAAATAAAGACTTCATCTTGTTTAGTATGAAAAGGGTTAAATGTTTTGTATCTTGTAAATAGATTTAAAAATCAACAGATATTTGGCATCAAAACATTTAAATAAACTTAATTTTTAAACCATTAAGTGAACAATTATCAGATTTTGTGGTACACTGTAAACTAAGTAAACTAATAACATCCGAAAAAAGTAGTATTGATATCTCATTCCATTAAGGAGTTTATTACTTCTTTTTATAACAGATATTACAGTAGGTAAAGGAATATTTTTTCGACTTAAGGCCTATATTTATTATAATTTTTTTCTTTATTTTGATGTCCAGATTCACCTCCTTTACAGATTGATCGCGAAGCACCTTGTCTTCTTAAATTACCTTCCCTACACTGTCTTATTGTAAAAATTCATGTTGTTCAATAATTTGAATACAAAAATCATAAATCGTTGAAAAGTTGAGAAAACCCCATTTAAAAAGGCATGGAGTGATCAAGACAAAAGTCTTAGACGAATAATAATACCATATGTTTTATGGTTAGCTATTTATTTATTATCTTATTTTGAGGTTATGTTTACATCATTGTTAAAAACGTACGTTGAATAATCCTGAGGGACCTAGCTAAATCAACAACTTGTTTCAAAGAGGGTTTGATGCCTCTCTTTCATTTTCCAATCGGGTCTGACTTGAAAAATTCTTGTTCTTTCCCGATCCTAACGCTATTAAAATATTCAAGGTTTATGAGTATGTATTTTATGTTATTTTACCTTTCTTTTATAAGGCGATTATGATTTTTCGTCTTTAAACAGGAGGGAAAACACAATTTGTCGATAATTAATTGGTACAGATATTTTTATTGCATTCTCCACAAGTTGTAGAGCATTCATAATTTTCATTTTTCAGATAAAACCGCTCGTTAGTCGGAGAAAAAGCGTTTTTTAAAAAAATTTTAATAAAAAAATCACTTTAGTTCAAACTATAAGTATGAATTTGTGCAATTTTTTTGTTAGAAAATAATTTTCATTTATACGTAATTTACTTTAAAATGTTCGCAATTTGAAGCGGTTTTCTGAAAAAGTGTCATACTGAACTCGTTACTAACCTTTCCTACTAAATCTTTTTTTTTCTCCTATTTCCGAAAATTTTCGTTTTTCTAATATATATGTAAAACGTTCTTATACTTGGCTAAATTATCAAAAAACTCATCTTTTAATCTTCAGCATGTATTTGTCGGATTTAGTCTAGACGGACGAGTCTTTCAGTTATAATGTTACTGTGTCACATAATTGTAGTATACAGAAACTTAATTGGAAATTAGAATATATAAAGTTTTTTTAGCAGAAGTTTTGAGGAATTACAAAATGAAAATGGTGTGAGGAATTATTCCTGGCGTCTGTGGTATCCTTTACAGCCCAAATATGAGGACCGATTTTGTCGAATTTGGAATGTGGGCATATTTTGACTGTACCTTAGCAAAGTTTCAATAACTTAAAATTTGGGGTAGTTAGCGTAAGAAAAACATTTTATCAAATAAATGTTCCTTGAATTAGCGTCTAAGGAACCAAATCAAACGTAATGATAATAATGTCTTATGTCTGTCCGTAAGTTATCGGTAAAAACAACAACAAAATATCACCCATGTTCCTGTTGTAAAATACGTAAATTCTCAAACCCGACTTCACCAATTTCGTTCAAATTTCAGTAAAATTTGAAAATTAATTATCGAAACTTGTGTTACAAGTAAACAATTATAACCGATCATGAATAATTTGAAATAAAGAGCCGTCATTGAACCGCCATTTTATAAAAATACTATTTACTCTGAGGACGCTTATACGATACCCGCAAGCTATTTTAGATCCTATTGAACTTTTTTTTTCTCAAACACGACCAGCACAGTTTATTTTCACTTTTTGACAAACAACCACTGAACTAACATTTTCGTTAACGAATAGTTTCGGTTGGCTTTTATTTAGTTTTGGGAATGTGGGAGTTAGAATGTTTGTGTAATGTTTTGCACCTTTTATTATTTCATTTACCCCTGAATACTACTGAAATTATTTTCGAATTTAACTGGAGTATAATACATGTCAGGCACTTTGTCGTGGTTGTAACATTATCAACTTTTATAGGTTAATTTTAATGACAATTATTCCCTACATACTGATCACGTACAGTGTACAAACTGTGTGTGTAATGGGGTCTCAATTTGTTGGAAACTCGTTACGAGTTGCAGTTTATTGAAGTGTGGTGAGATATTATCGAGAGATAAAACTGTTATAGACGGGTGTCCCAATTCCGTATGTATAAAAAAGACACGTAGTTGCTTGTTAAGATGTTTATCAAGATATCCTGAGAACAATTTCCAATTCATTCTTCAATTTATTATACGAGTTTCATTTATGTGTATGTCAACAAATTGAGACTTCATTGTACACACTGCTGTCATAACAGATAATGTATGCCTGGTTAGTAAATCTATTCCGAGGATAGTGAATAATTGTTTAAATTAATATGAAAAAGCAGATGACTTTGAAACACAACGGAGTATGTTAAATAGATTCTGTTAAAAGGCTGTTTTATAAATGTGTCTCCTAACTTTAGGAAGTGATCTATGTTTACTAAATAATAAAAAACATTTCTAATAATATATTTCCGAAAACATTTCGTTTTTCGTCTGTAGGGGTTTTGTGTTTTTAAAAAAAAAAATAAAGATAACTTTAGAAATTATTAAGAGTATTCGAGTATAGTATTAGTATTCGAGTATAAAATTTGGTATAAACATTTTTTTCTTGCTTACTAAGAATCAAAGTTTATCAATTTTAATATCTCTAACACCATTAACTTTACTAAAAACGTTAACGGCCACCAATTTGAAAATGTACATAATCAAGTTTTGATTCTTGGTATAGCCCTACTTCTAAAACTTTGTATGAAAATTGTGTAACTAAATCTTGACTTAAAGTCTTAATCATTTCTATAGTTATCATTATGTTTCACAAACACATTAAGTGACCAATAAATGGATAATGAAGCTTTTTCGAACACATGTTTATAAAAACTTCTTCTTTTTTTTATTTGAGCACATATTTTTGAAACACCCTGTATAAGAGAATATGCATTACTTAGTACTAATCGATACAGCCATCTATAATCTCGCCACTTTCTTATCAAAATCTGAAGATAAACTGATGTATCATCCAATCTTATAAATATCCAAATTGTCCGATCTTGTATGAACACTGTGATGAAATTTACAATATAGTTTAACAATTTCCCTATACGCTGGGAGCATTGATTAGAACACAACAATAATTGTAATGAATACAGTCTCACTAAAAAAAATGTTCGTGAATTGATGAGATCAAAATCAAGAACTTACGTAGTTATCATTTCTAAAACCGAATATGCCATTGTTTTTACGTTACCATTCCAGAAACTACCCTAAAAGAGCTTCACATTTCCCTAAAGGAGCTGATAACTACCCTTAAGCAATCAAAAAACAATTTTTGTGAATAAACATATTTTCTGGCTGTATGCTACGTAGTTTTGACCACTGAATCCGAATCTGGCTTTGGTTTTACCCTATATCCCCAAAAACTGCCCCCAGCAAAGCTGAAACTACCCTTAAGTCGGACAAAAATAATTAGATTCTGCAATGAAAACTGAGTAAAATAAGGCCCATAAATATTTGTTTGGTAAAAATTACTTTATGGTTGCCTTAAGGGAAGTTTCAGATCTTTTAGGGGTGGTTTCTGGAGATATAGGGTAAACCATGGCGGATTCGGATTCAGCAGTTAAAACTAAGTAATATACGGTCGAAGAATATTTGTTTAATAAAAATTATTTTTTTATTGCTTATGGGTAGTTTTCAGCTCTTTTAGGGAAGCTTTTACCTCCTTTAGGGCAGTTTCTGAAGAGATAATGTAAAACCAATGACATATTCCGAATCAGCGATGAAAACTACGTAAGATAAGGCCCATAATTTTTTTGACGAAAACCTTTTTTTGGTTCCAGAAGGGTAGTTTTCACTACGCCCTAGCGGAAAAGTTTATACGTTTACGGATATTTTGGCATCGGAGCTTCAAGATCACCGTAGTTACGATATCAGTTCACAAAGTTTCTTTTTTTTGTGCCTGTGTAATTATTTATTATATTATTCTAAATACAATAATGTAAGTACATTTCCAATAGCAAGGAAATCATAATCAGATGTTTGACTCCATACTGACGACAACTACGACGGACGGACGGAATGACGAAAATTACTTTCGTTTCCTGATGTTGTAAAATGTGAATATCAGTCAAAAGCCGAAGGTCGAATTTATTGCTATTACCCTCTACTCCGTATAATAGAGAAATAAAATGACGGCAATATACGAACAAAATATATCAATCCAATATAATAAAAATACAAATCAAACATTTATTTTTTAATTTCAACTTCCAACATCTTTGCGATTTGGACCAGAGTGTAATCAAACCGTTAGATTTGTGTGATCTTACAGAGATCTTGAATGCAAATTTAACAAGTTTTTTAGAGCTGTTTATATTGTTTGGAATAATTTAAAAGCGGGAATGCAATATTCTATGCAAATACACCGAGTCTCTTATCCTTGCTTACATTTTAAATATTTTCAGAAATGTTATACCGGATAAAGTAGTTTTAATTTGATAACAGGAAGTTGTTGAAAGAAAAACAAGGAATGTGATTAAACTTCAGGGAGATAAGCTAATAAGAAAACTTTCAAAAATATCAGTTTAACTTTTTCTCGGACTTTTTAACTTTTAAAAGTTAATTATTAAATATCTAAAGGAGGAAACAATTTTGTACCATTGATGATTAACGCATAAGAAACTAAAAGTGATGGAAAAGTACAGGAGTGATAGTCCAATACAATTATATATGTTTAGGTTCAAACAAGCAGAACAAATCTCCAGGAGTAAATAAATTGAAAGTTGGGAAAATTACTTTGTCTGCAGTTGTTGACAAAGTGGCATTTTGATCATTTAAATTAGTTTGCAAAACAGCTGATTTCTCAACAGTTTCACTTTGTCCACTACTTTGCTCACTCCGAATGGCAACCGAACAAAACGAAATTTAGATTAACTTTATTTGAATTGATTTATAATATACAGTGAATGTCCCGTATGTATGTTAGATTAATTCTTACATTTAAAATAACATAAATAAACAACAAAACAACATTTTAAAGTTGATAAAGGAAGTAATTATTCGTAAAGATGATTGACAGTGTATGTACACGGAGAGTATTTTTCGTTTGCCGAGTTTTAAAGTTGGCAATCCCGTTTCCTCAACAATACACCTAAGTTATTTGTAATACTGTATTCATAAATAACATCAGTTTTGACGTGAGGTTGAACACTATTGTATTAAATTAATGTTTTATTAAATTTTGTTACTGCTGAAGTATGTTTTTTTATTTGTAACAAAATAACAACTGTAGACAAAGTATAATGTGCAATTCGTGAACAAAGTGTCTTTTTTAAACTCGATAAAATTGACGCACTCGGCAAGCCTCGTGCGTCAACATTTTTCTCTCGTTTAAAAAAGTGCCACTTTGCTCACAAGTTGCACAAATAACTATTGTAATAATGTCTCGACAAAACCTGCGGAGGGAAATGACTCGAATATTTGTCCTTGTTATAAACAGAAAAATCGTGTATATACCATAAAGTAGGTAAAAAATGTTCTGACGAGAGTTAAAATAACAAATGCTACTCTTTCCATTCTTTTGAAAAAAAATATCTGCAATTTTTTTTGAGACTTGTTTTTGAAAAATTTCATAAAATGGAGAAGGGAAAACCAAAACGGTAACATAAAATTTTAAAAATCAGAAATTTGTAAAATCAAATCATTTCCCTTGTAGATTTTCGAACAAAATGGATACTTTCCAAGTTTTGGAAAAACTGAAAATAACTTTAAGGGTGAAACGACTGTGATAACGTTATTCTAAATAACTGAAAATTCATGCTTGTAGTTCTATTCAAGATTTTTTATTCGTAATTTTATTTCTTTTAGTTTAACAGCGAAAAGCCACGCAGTTTCATCGTTTAAAAAAAAGAAATTAAACAACATAAAACAGAGACGTCTAACCCTCGAATACTCTAGTGTCAAGGTCTAGTGAGAACAAAAATTGGTTAGAGACTTGATAGTAAAGATAGAAGAAGGATCTATCCTAAAACTAGATGAAGAAAGGAGTAGACCCAGCTACACCCGTAACCACTGTAAGCGAACACCTGAAGGGTTATCCATGCTCAAAATGTGATTTAATATTTATCAATGCTATAAACACTAGTAAAATTGTTTATATACCAAAATGTGGACAAAAAAAGTCTTGACAATGGTGTTCAATAATAGTGTTCCTGTAATTTTTGGAATAAAGATTTTCCGTATAATATTCGTTTGAAAATGTCCAAACAGAGAGAAGGGATCAAAACGTTATTAAAACAATCTAAAAATTTCAGGATACTGTACCACCAAAATACAAGACTTTATTTCTTCTTGACTTTAAAAATTAATATTTTCCTAGATTTTTTGGGACTAAGTCCTTAAAAAGTCCAAAACAAGGGTGAAAGAAATGTCAAAAAGTTTTCTATAAAATCTAAAGGAAAAAATCATGTTAGGTGTATTGACTAAAAATAAACATGGTTTACCTCTTAATTTTTTTTTCGCTACAACTATGTCTTAAGTGTTCATTTAGGACTTAAAACAGCTGATTACTATTCAGCGTCCAAACACGCAAAATTACCTTTCATTAAATATAATTCTTTATTCCTATTATTGCTCTTTTATTTAAACAAAATTTAATTATAAACATAATTATTTAAACGTTATACAAAACAATATTAAACACATTATTTACTAACGAAATTTTATGACTTAATTTTCTCACAACATCCTGTTTGACGATAAACAATTTAGCATTGCGTACAATATACCGAATAATATTGCGTGAAGCGACCGAAATGAAATGTAAACTGTCAGTCCATGGATACTTGAGTTAGAAACATGCGAAGGGCGTATCATAGCGTACATATTAAGCAGAAAGGGGGAAGGGAGAAGTTGTGCACCCAACCTTCTAACCTACTTTACCTCTGATGTATAGACCTACTACAGAGCAACAAATACATCAAGTAATTATTATGAAAGAGCAGGGAAAATTCGTTCTACTTGTTGGCAACATTGCTCTGTGGTTTCGATTTTGCTTTACATATAAGCCTACATAGTATGGGGAAAGTTAAAGGAATGGGTCAAATATAGATATTGAAGTTTTCAGGAAATTAACCTTTTGCAATTCTCTGAGTGTAGGCCTAAATGTGTTTTTTTTAAATGATTGTTGTCTGCAGCCGTAACAAGTTGACCGATTTAAATCATATTTAGTATGTGATCATATTTTGGAAAAGTAGTTTTAAGGGAGGGACTAAATATTTCGAGGTGTAGACCAAAACACCAAAATCCAATTTTCTCAAATATGCTTTAGTCTAAGGATTTTGATTTTTTTTTAATGTACCCTCTATGGAAACAATCAAAGCGAATGATAGTTATACATATAAATTTTAAACAAAAACCGTTCTGTGTTTGTTACTAGATTTTAATACACCCTATTGGTAGAACACATAATAATCTTTACAACGCCATTTGTTTCATTTTCTATCTATACTATAACCGATGTTATGGGACCGTTTCTAGCTTTTGGTACACTCTGTATATAAAGAATGATAAATTTATAAAGAATTATCTAATTTAAATAGATACTAACTAAAACATATTAAACAAATACAAAATTTGTGTACGGTTTTTTTTATTATTATTATTGGGAAAATTCAGATTTTCTTATTTCTATAATCTGTGTTTGTTACTAGAATTTAATACACCCTATTGGTAGAACACATAATAATTTTTACAACGCCATTTGTTTCGTCTTTCTATCTATACTATAACCAAAGCTATTGGACCGTTTCTAGACTTTGGTACACTCTGTATATAAAGAATGATAAATTTATAAAGAATTATCTAATTTAAATAGATACATATTAAACAAATACAATATTTGTGTACAGTTATTTTTTAATGGGAAAAATTAGATTTTCTTTATTTTTGAATATTCTGTGTTTGTTACTAGTTTTGATACACCCTATTGGTAGAGCACATAATAATCTTTACAGCGCCATTTGTTTCGTCTTTCTATCTATACTAAACCGATGTTATGGGACCGTTTCTAGACTTTTGGTACACCCTGTATATAAAGAATGATAAATTAATACAGAGTTATCTAATTATAAATAGATCCTAAAACATATTAAACAAATACAAAATTTGTGTACAGTTATTTTTTTAATGGGAAAAATTAGATTTTCTTTATTTTTGAATATTCTGTGTTTGTTACTAGTTTTGATACACCCTATTGGTAGAGCACATAATAATCTTTACAACGCCATTTGTTTCGCCTTTCTATAACCTATATTATGACAAACGTCAGGGACACTGCGTATATAGAATGATAACCCAGATTTAAACCTATACTAAAATACGATATCTCAAGATATATCCGCTTTGGAGGTAATTAAGGTGTGCTTGATATTTTCAAATTTAAATAATCCCAGTCGTTTCTCGTAAAACTCGTTTATGAGAAGTATAAATTAGTTCCCCCTAGATGGAGCCCCTCAGGGCCAAATTAATCACAAGGATTTATCTAACCACTTAATATTCCTAGTCCTCCAACTTTTTTATTGCAAAGAAAAATGATACGCCATACTGAAAACGTTTTATAACGTGTTTTAAGGTTAAAGTGTTATATACTATGTTCTGGGCACTCGTTTTAAGAAATAATATAAATCTAACCTCAAAATAAATTAAAGCTGATCGGTAAAATCACATGGTTCATTGCTCTAGACATTGATATACTGATCACTGTGGTAAGTAAAGCTTTATGTATTAATTACATTTTCTCTCTACGTATTTAAATTTGAATGATGTATATTATTTCTATTGTACTTATAAAAAACGTTTATTTTAAAGAACCCCATGGAGATGAATTATTTAAAACGAAGAGTCAAAAATTGTTTGTTGCTTCAACTGTTTACAATTTTGAAAAAAAAAAAAAAACTTCTTAGAAAATTAAACATATTTATACTATTATGGAAGAGTTTTGTGTGTGTTTTGTTTTGGTTTTATCCTTGATAATTGTACACAAAGTATAGGGTAAGTTTGGTAAACGCAAAAAATTCGAGCTTCATTTATCCTAGACTTTACCTCATGGGCTCGGGAAACCTAAAGAGTGCTTACAGACTTGCCATTCGTCCGTTGTTGTCGTCTGTACGTAAACACGATAACGTCCACAAAATGGCGGTATGTTCATATAGAAACCTTATTGAAATTCAGAAAAAATGAACTGAAAATATCAAAATGGCAGCCAGTTTTGTTTTACATGTCTTGCGTATTATTCAAATTATTTACACATTATAGTGGATATAAATTTGCTGATTTTTTATTGTGCATGTAATGGTAACAACCCCACCTCTCTATAATGACAAATAATTATTGTCAAAACCTAACCTGACCTAACCAAACCTAACCTAACCAAACCAAACCTAACCTGACCTCCAAAAAATGTAAAATTACGTGAATCAGCAGGATCCAGTCACGGACTCGAGCTTCAATGTCCAATAAGGCCGAGACACTGAGACGAGCGAAGCGCATTAGGGACTAACCAACATCAAGAAAGTAGTGATATACACAATTACCAACTTCAGAAAACCTCTGTAACAACTGTTTTAAACGTACTTACCCTACTGAATTAGACTGTTTGATCTACCAATACAATTTAACATTTCTTAGAAGGGACAAGAGATCAAATTTTGTAAATTAAATTTAGAGGATTTGCTTGTAATTCAAAACAATTACTACACGAGGTTTCAATACATGGTGATGATGCTTCCACTAGAAATATAGCGCTTTTTGAAGTACTTAATACAATTATGTGCACGAGATATAATAGCAGTGTCATATATTGTTTTCACCTGACCACAAAATAAAAAACATTCTCTCATTACTATTTTGATAATTTCATTTATATAAATTAAACATCTTTTCGAATTTCATATTTACACAAATATAAAATAAACTGTTATTTATATTATTTTCTTCTCTGAAACTTTTGTGAAATGTAGTAAATTATAAAAAATAGTCAGATTGTTTACACTTCCAAAAAAGTAGACCACCAGCCACAAATTCCTACCAGTTGTGGAGGTAAACTTTCGTTCTTTCGTTAAGGAAATCAGTATTCTAAGAGATTATTGATAGGTTCAGCTTAATATTTTCTACCACTGTGAATGTCTCCCTGTGAATGTGTTTTGTTCAAGTGTAAAGTAACTGTGGTATTGTAATTGCCTTACGTAACTGGTAATAGACACCATTTGCCTTCTTTTTTTCTATTTAGGATATCGAATTTTTCTGTTTATCTCGTCATTAGACTTTTCTTCACTTTTAATAGGAGTTCCCACATATTCATAGACCGCTACTTGTTCGATTTTTAAAATAATTACTTCTTTCTGTCCCGTTTCTTTCGTTACTAACATTACTATTTTTTTTTTCATTTATTAAAATTAAAACCTTTTTAGTTTCATATGGTTTGAAATATTATGTATTATGAAATTAACACAATAATGACACTATTTTATTCTCTGAGATACGCCCAACAAATTTTATCTATTCATCACTTTGATTTAGAGTAAAATTAAACAATAGTCGGATTGATTACATTTCCGAATAATTGAGTCACAAACTAACTTACCTAGGCCTATCAGTGGCGGGAATGAAAGTTTGTTTTTTTTTATATAAGACTGTCATTTTACAGGGTTTACGTGAATGATTTCCACAGCATAATATTTACTGCCACTGTGATCGCAATGACCGTTTAAATTAAAGAACAAGCCACCCTCGTAAATTTAACCTCTATTATTTCTTCTTCCTATAAATTGTGTTTTTTTCAGTGTACGGTAACTGTTACTTCTTGATCTTTGAATATTGTTTGTCCCAAGACAAAAACCATGTTAAGTTTACGAAAATGATTTTTTAATTTTTTATTATTTTTTAAATTTTCTATTTCCCTCCAGAAACAATACAGCTACAAAATATTAACACATCTATTACAGCTATTTTATACAATAGTAATCAGCCAGAGAAAGAAAAAAAAAACCAAACAAAAAAATTTAAAATACCTACAATAGTCATAAAGTCTACACTACATTGACCAGTACCATATTCTTAAATGTATACACTTACTCCCAATCATACTTACACACCTATACATAAAACTAATATACATAGCTTATATAGCATTTGCTTATCTAAACTAAAAATAAAGTAAGATTTATTGTAAAACATTCACGGAGCGAGGGATTCTTTTCACAGAATCACTACTAATAAATGAATTAACACCCGTAATTATGTAAAATGGTCTTGAAGCTAAATCATTAACTGATTAGTCAGAAATTAATAATTAATAATGCACACACTCATCATCAGATTAGTTTCAATAATTAATTAAAATTAAAAAACTCTCTGCTTATAAAACAAAATCAGTTATGATTTAGCGAGACCATTTTACATAATTTCGGGTGTTAATTCATTTATTACTAGCGATTCTGTGAAAAGGCTTATCCAACGTTATGTTTGTGTAGGATGTATGACAAATACTTGAACCTGGATATCTATTGTTTGGTATTTAATGAGGATATATACACTTGTTGTCATGACAACCGTAACATGCGTCATAAACACATAACAGTTGATTGGGTTGAAACAGTTATTGGGTCATTTGCATTGGAGTTACAACAAATCCGTTTATTGTATTTGTAAATAATATGAATACTGGTGACGTAATGTATTAAGGGATCGCTCTACCATAGGGGTAGATTTGGCTGCTTCATGGTTTACAATCGCTTCAGATCTTAACTTCACAAACTTATTTTCTAATTTACACTAAATAGGGAATGTCTCTTTAAAGTATTCTTTGAGCTCCAGAGATTGTCTACAACTTAGGATCCTTAAGGTTAATATGAGCTGGGTAGCAGTAATTGTGTGTTTGCACTTTCCTAGTGACCAGGACATGGATCACAACTTTATGTTGATTTAACCGATAATGAGATAGATTATTATGATCATCTACAATTCTGTTAGGAGGTACATATTACTGCTCAAAGTTAGAGTCACCCTACTCAATGATAATGTTTATGCAACGTTATTGGATAAAGCTTAACTGAAACAGTGAACTATGGAATGTTACCAATACCGTAGCAGCAGGGTGTCAACCAAACACAGTAGAGGGCGGAGCTTATAGGTAGTAGGGGAGGCAGTATTTAAAAACTACAGTATTGAAGATGGAGTTATTCAGAAGTTATAATGCGTCAGCAGAAGTTAGAACAATGCTTGAACTGACAGAAGAATTTATTCCAACAACTAAAAATGGACGTCCTTTTTTTATGTTATGGGCTGTGATAGCCTCCGTCAGAGGCCTCACAGACGTCGACCTGAAGGTCTTTTGCCGCCCCGAGTTTCATCCTACACCCGCTCAGTAATACCTGTCATCCTTATGAAGGAACAGATGCTACCTATAGGGTAGTCTAGGATGGTTTCCATCTCCTTCCCCGGAGGGCCTAGAGAGTATAGCCTGGCTCGTCCTAACGCCTCACACTCTAAGAGAATGTGTTATGCGGACTCTTCAGCCAAACCACATTTCCTGCAAATATTTTCTGCAGCAATCTCTATCCTGTGTATATGTTTTCTGAGGTGACAGTGGCTCGTTAAGAGCCCAATGGACGTCCTTACTTAGGTTCCGCTTTAGCCAATCTCAGGTTAGGTTTAGGCAGCGTACCTGGCTGGAGGGCTAGGCTGATTAATAGCTGGGGTGGGCTGCGAGTAAATCCCATAAGTCACGCCTCGCCGAATACTCCACTTAAAAACAAAAATGTAATAAATATGAACATTATTCGAGAAAAAAACCTGATACTAAATTCTTCATTAACATTATACAAACAATTATGTGTTTATCTCATGTTGATCGGCCGACTTAAAGTGTTGTAACATACTGTTTTTATTTCCAATAAAACTTAATATAAAGCATTTAATATATTTATAGTTCAATGTACATTTACCCTTAATCATTCAATTATACATCCAGTCATTCAAAATATTTACACGCTGTATGTATATTGCATTAATTGATATAATACAATAATAAGAAATGATACTAATATCATATGTGTGACAATTAAAATTTCTCTGCGTTTCAGAGCTCTTTTTATTATTAAATAGCTCGATTTGGAGGCTTGAGACTTGCGCAGGTCGCAATAAAAGTTTTGGTCTATTAGACCTTCATCACATTAATTTTTGTTTTCACAAATATTTGCTGCTTAATGTACATTTTTCTTAGTCATTCAATTATCCATCAAAAGTGATTCAAAATATTTACAGTGCTACGTAAGTTTGTCTTAATCGTTGGGCTCTGCAGGAAGCTCCTTTGCCGTTATGTCGTCTTCTTCCAGTTCGCTGTTGCTCTCTGTGTCTTCCGAATCACTTAAGTTGTTGAGGTTCACAACAATGAGGTTTTCATCTGTGAAACTGTAGACGACGTTGTTTAATTCCCACAATAACTCCTCCAGTTTCCTTACTTGTTCAACAAGCTTTCCATGTTTCGGGTAGCAAGTTTGACATGTTGTTTAATATTACTTCGACATTATGTATGTTATACAAAACATTATGGAGTGCGACTTTAGTCTTTATTTGTGCGCATGTCAATTCTTTGGGGTGCAAATCTCAGTGGTAAAGAAGCAACCTCAAAACTGTATGTCCAGCTTTAACAGCCATCTTGTCAACTAAATTAAATGTGTTTTAGCAGACAATGAAAAAGGGTCCGCCAACTGTAAAAGTTCAGCTTTTACACATGAACTGGACAACTCCACTCCTTTCTCTGTTAGATAGTTCTGGATATCATTTTTTTCCAACTCATATTCGGATATTTCTCTAAGGTTCTCGAATGGTAGAAGGTGTTGTCCATAACGACTACACTGTTGGGTGGTAAGTTCGGAAGGACTTTTTTCTCAAACCAATTTTCAAACCAGAGTTCATTTCTTTGTGATCCGTCCATGGATGGTGATGTACTTCTACGCTAGTAGAATCCACTCGGGGGTATTCTCAGCTGCCACGACTCTATCTAGCACTGATGTAGAAGAATGTTTCTGAAGCTGCTTAAAACCAAAGGTATAACAATCCTAGAGAAATCATTGGTTAAAGGACAGTTCCTGTTAACGACTCACTTACTTAAGCCGGAAATGAATCATATCCTGCTTAACTTAATTTAAAATTTACAGTTTGAATCATAAATAATTCAAATTGCCTTTAATTTTTGTTGACAAATAAACAAATAACGGGTTTTGAATATAACTGTTTCATTGTTTCAAACAACATACCAAATCCTTTTTTCATCTCACAGAACCCAAATATAAGTTTCTCACGAAATACTCAACATCGGTTATAAAACTTTCTATATACACTTAATAAGTGTTTTAGGGCTCTAAGTTGACCGTTCGACATGAGACAAGCGCTGATTTTTTTTGTCTAACGATGATGATGGCAATAGTGTAAACTATTTTTACAAATAATACAGATTTGTTCAAATTAGGTTATTAAGTGGGGCATTCGGCGAGGCGTGACTAATGAGCATAAGTGGACCGCTCCACACTTCTATTCAACCCCTGAACCTTCGGCCAGGTAGTCTTGCTTCAAATTAGCATGAGGTGGACTTTAACAGTCTTTCCTGTCCTGGATTTCCTGTCCTTTAATCTAGTCTGCCCTAAAGTTATAAAGCTCATTGTGGCCGATGTAAGACCGAACAACCGGATCTCAATTTCCCTCTAACAGACAAAGTAACTATGACGTAATTAATATAAATTATACTAAACCATTTCACAATCTTTGTTAAACAAAACTACTTCCATAGTTTAGTTCAAACTGCAAAACCGTACAACACGCTTCGATGTAGAAGATCGCATATCTCATTATCAGCAGGAACGATATGTATCAAATTTTACGAAAATATGATACAAATCTATATCCCAAGTATAATGCAATAAATAAATGTAGCTTTGAATATTTGGTTAAACATGTTATAATGAAAATTAACCTTTTATTTAATGTGTTTTCATTTTTATTTAACTCCTTTAAAAATTTAGTTTTGGAGAATACAAAACAAAATATCAAAAATGATTGAAGCTAAGAAGCGGATTGAAGAAGTGTTTTTTTTGTATTTTGAACGATTTTTCTTCAAAATTGGGTATAATTGTAATCTGAAGAAATTTTTTTACAAGCAGCACATTAGTTTGAGCTATAAACTTAACTTGAACCTATTCCACAGTGTTTGAACTGACAATTTTTTGGAGGAATTTTTGATAATAGGTTTTGTTTGCTACTATGTGAGGTATTTTACGTAATGTTTTTATAGCGTATGTTAAGTGGTAAAGTATTTCTTACAACCATTGCCTTTCCTAATGCAGGGATTCGTCGTATATTTGTAAGTATTCGGATGTTTGCATTCTCTAATATCGTCGTTTGACACATTTCTCAAACATATCTTCTGCACTGTATACATTAGATATACGACATCTCGTATACACTTCTCAAGATGGAATCTTGTAGCATTCAAGGTGCTATATCTACAAAGTGTGCCAAAACTTTGGTAACAAAACAAGATGTTCCATAAATTCAAAAAACATGATTTTGTTTTTCAATTTTACTTACCCAGTATAGAGTAAGATTGGTAATCGCAAAAAAAATCAAATTCAGTTTTTTTCACTGTTCCTTCACATAGCCTCAGAAAACCAAAAAAATCTACTTCGTCATGGTGTCTGTGCAATGACGTTGTCATCTGTAAATAAGTACAATAGCCGCCACAAAAATAAAATAGGAACAAACCAAATTTGTTGACTATAGTGTCTAAATATAGAATCGTATTGAAATTCAGAAATGTCATTGAAAATATATAAATGGCGGCTATTGTAAGCAGTTTTTTTTATCATATCTCGTGCGTTACTCAACTTATAACGCAATAAATTTGCATATTTCAATTCTACATGTATTAGTAACAACACCACGTCTCTACAATGAGAAATAGCGATGTTATTGTCACAAATTTAATTTCTAACCATGACCTTCATAGAACATGTGATGTTTGTATGGTTGTGAAACCCGGCATAGCCGGCTCACCGACACGAGCGATTCGAGAAAAGACTTTTAATACATAGACATCTACTAGACCCGTTAGGCCCTAGTCGACGTAAAGAAATAAGTGATTTACTCATTTACGAGATTCAGAAAACCTACGTACAGTAACCTCAAGGTAGGAATGTGTCTGGGGTGGACAGGAAAAGAGGGGCCCCCATACTTTATTTATTGCATTTGCTTTGAGCCTACCCCCACACACACGCTTTCATTTCTTTTATCGGTGTAAATAAGAATAAAACATTTTTGTTAAGGAACAAAAGGTGTAACAATTAGTTGTTATATATAATTATATATATATATATATATATATATATATATATATATATATATATATATATATATATATATATATATATATATATATAATTATATATAACTATGTTTATTATTCTGTGTACCTAGTTTTCTTGGAATGGGTTGTACCGTCAAGTCAGGCTAGGGAAGCAAGTAGAAGGGAGGTCACGTCAATTATTACCAGACACACTCCTAGTCTGAGGCTACTGTAATAACAAATTTACACTTTTAGAGAAGAGACTTGGTCTTCCAATTTAACATTTTCGACAAGGCTCAGGAAACCATCTCTTGAGCATTACTTTTAAATAATTTGCTTGTATTACGTATAATGGGGCTGGGTAAGTACAAGTTATGAAACCTTTACAAAACCTTTGATACACACGAAATAATTCAATGTGTTTAGGTATTTTTTTTATTTTTGAATGACTGCTTAATAAATTATTTACTAAACCTATTTCATTGGGATATTTAACTGTGTCTAATAATTTTTTGATTTTGTTTTAGGTAAGTGAAATTTCTCCAGTAGACCAGCATAGAGTGAGTCCATTCTTTTGTAGCAATATACTTATTTCTTAAAAATAACTAGTTACAAAATACTTGGTTTAGAATATGTATAACGCTTCTAGCTGAAAGACAATGCTACCGTGGGCTTATTTTTATTCTTCACATCTCACCTCTTATTGAAAGTCTTCGTTTGCACTCTTTTATGCTATTTTGTGCACTATTTTGAAAATATTTAATCCCTGTCCCTTACCAGATTTCCCAGATCTTATCCTTCAGGATTTTGCTCCGAGGCCTTGTTTTAAGAATGGTCTCCGGTCTTCCACCACCTCTAGTTTCAACACTTTATTTTTTACCCCGTTGGATTTTGATTGCTCTTCGTTGGTATGATGTCTGGCCATCAGATCGAAAGAGTGTTACTTTCAAGTTTTACAGAACCGTTTTCACATTTCAGTTTAATTCTCGAATCTTCGTTGTCCTTCAAATCGGTCAAAGTTGACGGGTTGTTGAATGTTCGAAGTTCTTTTAACACCTATGTAAAACAAAATTAAAACGCTCAAAACTATCACCCCCACCCCCTTCCGTACACAGAACCTAACACCTAAGAAAACCACGAATATTAGAAATCACCATTAAAAGATTTCCTTATTAAAGGAGGAATCG
Source organism: Aphrophora alni (assembly GCA_963513935.1). Lineage (NCBI taxonomy): Eukaryota > Metazoa > Arthropoda > Insecta > Hemiptera > Aphrophoridae > Aphrophora > Aphrophora alni. The sequence goes on along the minus strand of OY740774.1, from coordinate 71,197,763 downwards.
TGGACTCCTTAGATAGTCGTAAATCTCAAATCCACCGCAAATTATATTAATCATATTTTATTAAAATGTAAAGGTTAACAACCCTAACAATTAAATACAGAATGAAAAAGAAAAGTCGGTTCATGCATAATTGGTAAAACCCAAAAGAACCCCAACTCCAGTCATGTTTACTTAGTTTACAGTCAGTATTGAGAAATAATGTGAAAAATCAATAAATTGGTGGAGGTTGTATCGCAGAAAATTCCTGTTGAAGGACACAAAATAGTGTTCAGTTTTTTAATTATGTATGTCGAATGTAGAGGCCAAAACAATATACCGATTTTGATCAAATTTGAGAGGAGTAGTATATTTTGGCAACGTCATTTTTTCTATAACTCAAATTTTGAAGTATCTAAAACAAAGATCAAAATACCAATTTTTTCAACATTAACTTTAAAATTTTGAATAAATTTCAATACATTTTATACTGTAAAGACTCAGATTAAATGTATTAGTCGCCAAAATGTCGAATTGGGAGACGTCTGTAAAAACAAAACCTAAAATATTCATCCAAGGAGCTATTAATCCAAAGACCTAATTTCTCAAAATTAACTCTATGGATTTTGTTCAAATTATTGCTAAGTAAAGACTAATTATTTAAACCAATTTGTAAATTCTTAATTAAAAAATATTACAGTTAAAAATAATAAATAACAAAAAAAACTTGACTGCAGTTTTTAAAACTTAGTTTTTACACTTAGGCACAAATCAAGTTCAGGCTCTTTAAATATATAAATATTGGTAAATATAAATCTATGAGACGCAGTACATGGTTCAATTTCATTTTTGACTGATACCTACCGAATTTTTGTATAGAGAGGGCGACAATATTTTTTTTGACGAAGTTAATTCAGTATTTTCACACCGTTTAATATCATTTTTCAACCGAACCCACCCAAAACTATTTAAGAAGCCCAAACCAGTCTGTTAATAAAGGTTTCAATTTTTTACTTACAGGTTTTTAACATAAACATTTTAAGAAATAACGTTGTAAATTTAATTTTCTCGCGTTTGGTTTTGTTTATTACTTTGGGTTTTATGAGATAAACTGAAGCCTCGTCTCCAGACAAAGATGTATAGGAATGTTTACGTGTATGAGAGAGAGGGATGATGAGAGAGGGAGGGAAAGACAGGCGTCTCCTAGCAACAAGTCACCATCGATTACATGATGGACCCTAACGTTCTTTGCTCTGTCGACAGCGTCCAATATCTTCGACTTATACTTTACAGTAATCAGCTGTTTTATACCACGTAGGACTATTAGAATCAGCTGTTTTTTTACATACAGTGTGAATTATAAGACAATCATTTCTGCTATAAGATTACTATAAAATCATGAAATATATCGTCATAAACAGAGCGGAGCAAGTTTTTCAATTCACAAATACTGATTCCAAATGAACAATTAAATGTACAAAAATGATAAAAATCCTAGAGAACTAAAGTTTTTAAAAAAATTAAGTAAGAAAATAAAGATTACCATTCATACAGCTGATGTAGTCCATTGAACACTCTTCTTCTTGTAAGAGTTTCTGTCATTAAAAGAGGCCAAAACAATACGTAAGTTGCAACAGAACAGAAATATTAAACTGTTCAAAAACATCGCACGAACTTTTTCACTCACCCATTCTCAAAACCAAATAAAACTGATCGTCACCAAAAATGTGATGATCGGGTTTGGGCTTCGTGTCTCTACCATTTAGCCTAACTTCATGGAGCCGATTTTTTTAAAAAATCCGTATTTTATAACGCTAAATACCATTGACGATTTATTTATTTATTTTTTTTAATTTTTACTAATAACTCACGAACTTGTATTATTGGAAGATGATGACCAATACGTTTTGTTTGGGTAATTAGAGCTTGGGCAAAATTTGATAAAAACGTTAAAAGCCGATTTTGAGGAAATCATAATTATGTGTTTTTTTTGTTCGCAACTACTTTACCCTCAAATTTAGATTTATCAAAAAAGATGAAATAACAACTCGAGAATCGGCTAAAATATACCGCAATACCAAATTTGATTCAAATTGCTCCACGCGTTAAGGAGCACTGTCCTTACGATAGATTGACAGACGCGGACTGACGGAGGAGTTATTGAACAATTAAAATTGATGAATCAGCAAAAACTGGACACTTATTTTTTTACACATCACATAACTTTCTTTATACTAGTTAACTGTGAAGAAGTCAAATACATAAAAACTACTGTTGGATCATAAAATGTTGTAATCTTCAGTTTGGGACATTCTATACAACTACCACACCACCCTTCACTAAACTGGCATCAGAGCTATTTACCTGTATGCGCAGATTATTTATTGATAAACAGCTTATGAAGTTATTTTGCGGCGGAAATTAGGTTGAAGGTCCCGCAGTCAAACTTCCGGTGGCTCTTCTGACAAAGAACAAATTGAAAAAAAAAATCTATGTTGGGCATCGTCTACCTAATAAACCCGGGTTTTATATGATTGTCATAACACCAGGATTCTCTGTCCTGATTGACGGCATTCCAGTGTGATTTTATGAAACCTTACATTTTATTAAAAAAAAAAAAAAAAAAAAAAAACAGTTTTAGTCATGATAACCGGTACGAAAACATTGCAAAAACTTTCTTTACAATCGAAATACTATAAGAAGAAAGCTATTCATCGCGAAATATATAAATACAGTAGTTGTCAGTAAAAAGTAAAGATTAAGCCTGGACGCCATCTTAGATTTTGTAGATTATGTTAAACAATATTTGCAACTAGTGAAGTTCAACTTAGAACTGACAGCGGTTAAGGATAAGTTAGGTTTTGTTTTATAGAAATATTTTTTTAACGTTAATTTGTTCATTATTGGCAATTTTTCATACTGGTTTGAGTATTCCTGGCATTCTTGACATTTCGCTAAAATTTAAACAAAATTGGTAGAGCTGATTTTGATAAATTACGTCATTTCTAATAGATCTATAGCTGATTTTGGGGTTCTTTCCCGATAACTCACCTATATCGTTTTGGTGCTGTTCTCTTACGATAAAAATGTCAAAATTTTCAGTAAACGTAAAAATGAAGAAGAAACAAAATGGCTAACATTAACCCATTTTTCGTCATACTGCTTCAAAAACAGCTGTTTTCAATTAATGCATTGAGATGCTCAACTTGTTGTTTTAGTCCTAGGACCTAAAAACAACAGCTGAGGTCGAGGTCATCAGCTGTTACTTCGTTTATATGAATTAATTAACGATTGTAAAGCATCTATAAAAACAATCGATACTACCGATTTGAATGTAAAATAGGTTATAACATTTTAGTTTTTGTGAAACTGTTTTCTTATATTATTTGCAGTATAACGAAAAATATAGTTCATCACTTGGACCAGCTTTTCGATCCTCGCTCATTTTCCGGCCGAGGCGGAGCCGAGCTGTTAAACTTGAGCTTGTATTGACAAGCTTCACTTTTGGTCCTAGTGATGAAATATACTATTTTTATCTCATAGGATCTATAAACGGATTTCCTACGAACATTATACACCGTTTAATCGACCCATCACATAACTTATACAAATTCTCTATCCTTCATATATAAATGTGGAAAAGTAAAACTTCAAATGGTTGAGTTAAAACATTACCTCATTTCCCTCGTCCAATAGCAATAAAGTCAGACTTTATGATGACAGCGTCATGTGATTGTGTTATGTTTACGAACATATTGATAGCTAAATAATAGATACAACCTAGATCTGACAGAATTTATCAGTCTAGTTGATATTATTTAATCATCAGTGTTTTAAATCCTTATCTTATTTGTGTTTTGACAGCAGTAACTATCTAGGTCACTTGTTATTGCAGATTGATGGATCAGTTTTATTAATTGGATTGTGTGTCGGTGAACAGTTTCATTGAAATTGTGAATTTATTTGGATTTGTCTTCAATCTCAGATCGTGAAATGAATTATTGTTCTTTGTGATTTTTATGTTCTCACATATATGTCGTAAAGTAATGCGACGAGTCGAAAATCAATGTGTAGTTTTTAGCGGAAATGTATGTTTTGAAGTTGTCGAAAAACCCTTTTTTTAGAATAGAGTTGCCTGTCATCTGTGCGCACTGCTCTACAGTCTTAAATGTGTAGAGTGATTTTAATCAAAGTATGTGGGTATATTTTGATCATATTTCGACATTCTAACCTCAAAACTTCGATTTAGATAAAATATGATAACCAATTTTAATTAAATCTAATCTATAACAACACAAACCCAACATATTAGTACCCATTCACCCAAAAATAACAGTTCAAGATTAAACCTAAAATTTTTAGTCTACAGTTTTAAGTGAAGATAAATTACTGAAACCAGCGTAACAAATTTGTTCAAGATGGCGTTTTAACGACTAAGTCACTTGTTACATCCTTCTTGGTATGTGATAATAAAAATATCTTTAGAAATTGTTCTAAAACAAATTATATGCCAGGTTTCCTACAATAAGAAATAGATTGGGGAATAAAATTACTTAAAAGAAGTTTTGTATGTGATGGCTAAAAAAAAAAATTTATGAGTGTATATAGTTTGGTTGCCTGGTGTGTATGAAAGTTAGTGCAATGTTTTCGTACAGAATTTTATATTTAAATAATTCCTCAGAAAATGTGTAACATATTTCATCAACATCAAATGATCGCTTCATAAAACACGTTTGACGTACATATGAGCCGTAAGTAAGATTTAATGGCTACCAGTCTGTCTTTTTATGACGTGTGTTATACCCAAAGTAACTGTTATGTCTGTACAATATGTGAGGCGTAATGTCTGGATTTAGATTTTTATGGATAATTTATAGTTCTGTGAAATCGTAACTTTTCGCAGCGAAGATTTGATTAAAATCAAAACTAATGAAGTCCAATTTTAATTATTGAATTAATAGTATATTTCATCACTAGGACCAAAAGTGAAGTTTTTCAATACAAGCTCAAGTTTAACTACATTAACGGGAAATGGGCGAGGATCGAAAAGCTTCTTTTGGTCCAAGTGATGAACTATATTTTTCGTTTACTGCAAATAATGTAAGAAAACAATTTCACAAAAACTAAAATGTTATAACCTATTTACCTTCAAGGTAACAGCTGTTTTAACGGTTATTTACGATCGAGAGTATCGGTTGTTTTTATAAATGCTTTACAATCGTTAATTAATTCGTATAAACGAAGTAACAGCTGATGACTTCAACCTCAGCTGGTGTTTTTAGGTCCTAGGACTAAAACGGACAACTTTAGCATCTCAATACATGTATTTGAAACAGCTGTTTTTGAAATAGTGTGAAGAAAACTTATTTTTACTTTGAATTTTTAAATTTGAAGCATGGAGCTGTGTCTAGTACTGGCTGTAAAGAAATAACTAAAAGTTTTCAATTTGTCGGTTATGTGATAATGTTATCGAATCGTTCAAATAATTAGTCACATATGTGCTCTGATTTTTTAAAGTTTTCTGATAAATGAAAACATCGACTTCATGTTTTTTACGATATATCTGTGTTTAGAGTATGATGTTTTATCTGCAACGCTAAAAACAATATTTACCAAATTTGCAATGTGGGCAATTACTGCAAATTTATCTCGAACTTTATGTTTAGAAAATATCTCAAAATCTGTAGGTAGCTGTCACTATGAAAAAACATAAAATTACGATTATGATCAAAATTTTTTCAATTGTAGGATCCTCTAATGAACCAAACAAAACGTATTGGTCGCGCCGAACTGTCAGTTCGAGAGTTACCGGTAAAAAAATCGCTCATGTTGCTATCATAAAATACTTAATTTATAAAAATCGGCTCTACCAATTTCGTTCAATTTTTAGTCAAATGTGAAGATTAATGACCCATACCCAAGTGTAACATTGCATTGACAAAAAGTTAAACAGAACAGTAGTCATTTTGAAATTCGATTTTAATCAAACATTATTTAAGCTGATGATGTGTATGTGGCGCAAACAAAACAAGTTTACGCCTTTTTTACTTAAATTTGTATTAGTTTCAAAGACGGCGCCCGTCAAAGAAGACATTTTTGGTGACAATTAGTTTTGGTTTTATTTTTAGTCGGTTTGGGAATTAGACATTAAGAAAATTTTTTCCATGTTTCGTACCATTTCTTTATGTAAGTAATGATACATAGCACCAGAATAAAAGCGAACCATCTAACTGTATGCAATCTTATAATAAATAAACTAATGTAATAGGTAGCAATTTGTTCATAAACACCACAACACAAAATATAAATTATCATTACCTTATGATACAACAGAGAAAACGCTTCTTAAAGCTACAATAGTTTGAAATTATCCAATTGTGATAATGATTTCATCTTCTGAAAATTATACATTGCAGTTTTATTCTAAATATTAACTTAATATTCAACTTAATATTCCGATTAAATCGCGACTACAAACCAGATTTTGTATTTTCAACAATTTCAACCCTTAGAAGATAGAGGCAGACTGGGACACCCCGGGGTTATTTTACTCCCAATTCCAATTCATCAAGCTCTCTAGACGCCATTTTGTTTACCTAACCTCGATATTCTATCCTCAATTTCATTAAATCTGGACTTGCTGTTGACGGATCAAATTTCAAATACTTTCCCTTGAAGCCAGATTGCGCTGCTGTATTGTAATGTTAATTCATTAATTTAGAAACTTCTTGGTTTTACTTTCTCATGTATAGGCTATTTAAAGAAAGTTTTACGATAGGTGAAAATATCTATGTCGATTTTTTTTAGAGGAAATGTCTGTTTTTATGTTTTCTGGGACCTAAGAGGTTTCTCTTGTTCATACGCTGCAGAACAAACAAGTGACCTAAATTTGATCAAAATGAATTTTTTAACATATTTGCTCCTACCTTGAGCCGTTGTCTTTACTTATTCGATAACTTAACATTGATTAGCTGACGTTGCTTTAATAATATTAAAGTAACAAAAATTTCATTTTTTCTAAAACTGCACTAACGATTTTGATGAATTTAAAAAAAAACTGTACCTACTAAAACCACAAAACGTATAGTTTTCATCTCTCTAAAAATACTGTTTTGAAAGTTATCAGTAAAAACCCGTCAAATATATCCAAGGATTTCTCATAAAAGACAATTTCTCAAAATTAGCTGTTCTGTTTTCGTTCAAATTTTAGTGAATTATAATTTATTAATAACCAAAACTAGTGTTCAAAATCGTAAGTAAAGGAATATTACCCTTCAGGAATAATTAAATAGGCAAAAATGACAATGTACCTTCACCCCCTGTCATAGAAAACTCGATTTCAACCAAATATGATCTATCGTTACCACGATGTTACAGCACAAGCTAAGGCACTATTTTATTATATAAATATCTACAAAAATTTATTTTTAACTTTTTTATATCAACTCTCGTAATAAATGCAGGGGGGTAAGAAATTAAGAAACACAATTATTTCCTACATATAAATAGTATAAGAGACTTTTTATGATATTATTAAATACAGCAGAACCGATTTCGTTCAAATTTTTGTAAAATGTGCAGATTATTACCCAAATGTGCAAATTAACAAGTAAATAGTTATTTGTGCAACTAGTAAGCAAAGTGGCACTTTTTTAAACGAGAGAAAAATGTTGACGCACGAGGCTTGCCGAGTGCGTCAATTTTATCGAGTTTAAAAAAGACACTTTGCTCACGAATTACACATTATACTTTGTCTACAGTTGTTATTTTGGCAATAAAAACAGTTCATACTGGCGGTCGTACTTTTTCCTTGTTTTGACAGGAAGGAGATTTAATACAACGTTGTTAGCTTTTTCCGCTAATTTAGGCGGGGTATTTGACAGGTTTTCATCCTCTGAACTGTCCGTATTTTAAAACTAAGTACACAAAATATAGCAGTAGTGCTAAACAACACATCACCAAGAAGTTCTCACGTCAAAACTCAGGTTATTTATGAATATTACAAATAACTTAGGTGTATTCTTGAGGAAACGGGATTGCCAACTTCAAAACTCGGCAAACGAAAAATACTCTCCGTGTACATTCACTGTCAATCATCTTCATGAATAATTACTTCCTTTTTCAACTTTAAAACGTTGTTTTGTTGTTTATTTATGTTATTTTACATGTAAGAATTAATCTAACCTACATACGGGACATTTCCTGTATATTATAAATCAATTCAAATAAACTTAACTTAAATTTCGTTTTGTTCAGTTGCCATTCGGAGTGGGCAAATTAGTGTGTAAAGTAGTGGGCAAAGTGAAACTGTTGAACAGACTAATTTAAATGAACAAAATGCCACTTTGTCAACAACTGTAGACAAACAAAATTTCGGTTCAGGACTAATTGTTAAAAAACAAAAATTACATTGAAATGAGGTCATTAAAAGCTGGTATGTAATCAAATACAATTTACGCTGAGGATGCTGTTGGTGTCTTGTTTTCGCACCGTTTTATTTGGATGCATGTGAGAAAGTTTTACAGCATTTAATTGGGATTTAAAGATACGTATGTGAGAAAGTTAGTGTCTTGTTTTTGCAGCGTTTTTTATAAACACTTATAACGTCAGTTAAATTCCAAAATCTTCCAAATTAAATATTAGATGAATTAAGATATTTTGTAGAGGAGTTGGGGTGGAGGGTGAGAAATGCCTAGGTAATGTCAAGAGGGGTGAATTTGGTGCAGCTGTCACCACGACCTCGTGCCTATTCATGCAAGCAATGAAATTTGACAGCGTTAAAGCAAAGTTTGTTATAAAATATTTAACACAGACACATTATCCCCCCCTTTTCCCCCACCGAAAGTTATTCTGACTAATTTATCACATTCCCCCGCTCCTTTTAAATCAGGAAGTAGTCTCAATAAACGGTGCAAGAAATTGCACAAAATATTTCACTCAACAATTCATAACATTAAAACACACCAAACTTTACCAATTTAATTAAATATTTTTATAGCGTTTTATGAACTTTTGATTACATGTATATGCATCTACGAAACGTCAGCTTTACAATGGTATAACATTTATTTCGGTAGGATGGTTTTAAGTAACCCTAATGACGAGTTGCAATATCAGAGTTTTTTACAGTTGTCTGCCTTTTGTCAGTGGCGTTTACGGCTCATTTGAGCCGCATGCCATTACCAGTTAAATAGTAACAAAAAATAGTATACGTCACTACCCCGCTAAAGACAAATCGTCAAATCATATCAAGCACATCCTCAAAACGAAATAAAAGTAAACAAAAACTAATCATTACCAAAAATCATAATTCAGTAATTGTCAGTCAAAACGGGAAAATGAATACTGCCCACCATGTTTCAGAATATTTATAGCTTCGTGTTTTCTTCAAACTCATTGTCAACGCAAGTGAAACTTTTAATAACACTGGTAAAGGTTTATTAAGTTTTTTGATTTTCTTGTCAAATATTCCTGAACATTATTTTATTTTGGCTCGATGACAGATTTTATTGAGTAATTTTACGATAACTCACAAATAGAGATTTTTATGGCTATCAATACGTTTTCTCTCCTTAGAAACTACACTTGAGCAAAATGTGATTAACTATAGTTCGTTTGACGAGAGTCTGGAGTGATTTGATAAGGGTCAGCCATGTGTACGGCAGGTGACTTGTTGGGGGATAATTCATAGTAGTTCTTAATAGACTTAAGCAACTTTCCACCATTATGCTCAGTAATTCTGTTGTCTGCCATATGTTTTTTCACAAGGTTTTGTCTGTTCCATATCATACTTAAGCAGATATCAGTTTTTGGTACCATAAATTGCCAAAAAATATTTAAAAACTACTTTTTGTAAATGTGAACTTGTGCAAAACTGAAAGGGGCACAAACAAACAAAAGAAGGATTTTTCTATAGTCGGCAAAGGGTGTTGTCTGGTCCATATAATACTTAAGCCCAGATATCAGTTTAGATATCATATAATGCCGAAAATATTTAAAATTGCCTTTATTGAAATATGTTAACTTGTGAAAAACGGAAAGGGGTAGAAACAAAAACAATTGGATTTTCCTATAGTAGGCAAAGGGTTTTGTCTATTCCATATCATACTTAAGCAGATATCAGTTTAGGTATCATATAATGCCGAAAATATTTAACATTAACTTTTTTGAAATATGTTAACTTTTGAAAAACGGAAAGGGGTACAAACAAAAACAGTTGGATTTTCCTATAGTAGGCAAAGGGTTTTGTCTATTCCATATCATACTTAAGCAGATATCAGTTTTACATATCGTATAATGCCGAAAATATATTAATTTTTTTTTGAAAAATGTTAACTTGTAAAAATGGAAATGATACAAACAAAAAACGTTGGATTGTTCTATAGTTGGCAAAGGGTTGTAACCATTCCATATTATCCTCATGTAAAAAAGGAAAAAGTTCCAACAATCCATATTAGGCATATTTTCATAACTATTCCATGACATACTTAAGTCGATTTTAGCCCTTATTTCGATATAGAAGTGAAAACTTGTAAAATTGTCTACAGTAGAAACATAAGGGGGTACAAATTGCATGGGGGGGGGGAATATTACTTGCTATACCGGCACCTTATGTGGGATTCTTATGTGACACAGCCTTTCTGGGCCATAAATTTGTAGGGGGGGGGGGGGTCACTCCAGACTCTCCATGAACGAAGTATAGTGTAGCGGGTTTTGAGAAAATCATAATTTGATGTTTTTTTAATTCAAATCAGTAATTTGCCCAGTCGAAAGACACATTCTTGATACATTTTAGAAGATATTTCTAATATAAAACACTTAAACCCCTACCACAAGTTTGGTGCAATAACACACACACAAATCAAATCAAATAAAATATTTATTTGCCTTATGTTATTAAAATATTTTATTTTATTTTATTTGTGTGTGTAGGGGGGGTGTTTGTAGTAAGTGTTTCAGCGTTTTATATTGTTCACATTCACCACAGTGCTCATTGAACATCTATTAAGATATTTATAGATTTTGATGAATATTACTTTGTGTAATTATTTAGTTTTGTGAATGTGAAAAAGTTAGTGGAATATTTTTGCACCGATTTTTATACTTAATTCAATTCTCACAAAATGTGTAACATATTTCATCAATCTCTAATGATCGCTTCATAAAACACTTTGACGTACATATGAGCCATAAGTAAGATTTAATGGCTACCAGTCTGTCTTTTTATGACGTGTGTTATACCCAAAGTAACTGTTATGTCTGTACAATATGTGAGGCGTAATGTCTGGATTTAGATTTTTATGGATAATTTATAGTTCTGTGAAATCGTAACTTTCCGCAGCGAGGATTTGATAGAAATGAAACCCAGTTTAGTCTTGATTAATTACTTCCGCTTAGGAATTCAAAAATGTCAAAGCTTTGCAGCTGCCGAGTACTGGAGGAAAGGGGTTGAAAGTAGTTCAGTCTATAAACTTTGAAATTTGTCGACGGTTCAGTTACACCCAATATACGGAAATTTTGATAATCCCAAAAAATTTCTACCTTCGTTTGTTAACTTCGTGTTTCATGTTCTAAAGAAATCGAAAATGTGCATCCGCTCGTCGTCGTTATTGTTGAGATCTGTATATAAATACCAAGAGGCCAAGAAGTTAAGATAGGAACATTAAATTTGGTAAGGAGCTATAGAGCCTTATTGAATTCAGAAACATTTCATTGAAAACGTAAAAGTGGCTGTCATTTTAAACAGTTTTTTATCCATATCTCTGTGTCATTCAACTTATAACTAAATTATATAAAATTTTGTTAATTTAAATTCTGCATGTAATGTCACCAACCGCACCTCTCTACGATGACAAATAGCGAAGTTATTGTCAAAAATATAATTTCAAAACCTGACCTCCTAATAAATGTGATACCCGTATACTTTTGAGATCCGGCTGAGCCGAGATACCGACATGAGCGTAGCGTGTGGAGGCTTCTTCCAGGACCGATAGACTGAAACGAGTGAAAGATAGAGGAGATTGTTTAATATCCATTAGTGCTTAGCCGACGTCAAGAAAGTAATGATATACACAATTACAAGGTTCAAAAAACCTATATTACATTGTATGATGGGGCTGGGTAACCCACCATCTTGGTTTAGCTTAGTCCAGGGGTCCCCAAACTTATAATCTTTAGGGCCAAACTGAAAAATCGAAGTACGAACCCAGGTCAACGGGGTCTGGGAGGTCTAGAATTCCCCCAGATAAAAAGGGGGTCCAAGGGGTATATCATTTTGAAAAATTAACATTTCAAAACAGCATTTTATGGCTTTCTACACATATATTATAATTAAAATTTAATAAATTCTATGTTTTTATTGGTTTTATTTTAATCAACTTAAAAAAATTTAATTGGTGAAAATTTTAGTTGATTACTGAGTAGATGTACCTAATTCCGTAGGGTTTTTTGACTACCATAATTTTAAAGTTTACAATAAGGGAACAAAAAATTTAAATGAGACTTTTTCACAGATAAAACATTTTTGATCGAATCTGACCTGTTATTTCAGCCTATTTGCTTTTTGAATGTTTTGTTACATAATGTCTCCGATATTATATTATTTCAAATGACACTGATATTGTTTCATTATAAATAACGACTTCCCTCTTTTTGGACAATGGCATAACTGAAATAATAGTTATAAAACACTGGCTCTACACTCAAACACTGTATTAATTATATCACACTGGGCCCCACAAAAGTACTGTATTAAAAAGTAAAAGTAGCAACATTTAGTTAGATAGCATCAGGCTTCACTTTCGATATAGGCTACTATGAGTGACACTAAACTAGCTGAGTAGCGTAGTGAGTCACCAACGGGGGAATGGGAGTTGGGTTCATAAGGGAAATGAGAATCGTCTGGCCTCTTGTACCCTGGAACCATTTTATCACACCAGTTTAGTATAACGTGGCCCAAACTCGTAAATCAAATAGAGCTCTGGCCGACTGGAGCTTACGTCTAGGTGTGGTGTCTTGCTTCAACTTATCATATAATATGAAACCTTTTCGCTCTTAGCTAATTGTTAGGATAGAATCGGTCGTTATACTCAAGGTAGTCAGATAGGTAGCGGGCCATAGTTTGGAGACCCCTGGCTTTGTCCAACTGCAATTGTCTGAGGTGATTAACTGTAAATATTTGAAGCATTAAGGCTGTAGAGTACCATCATTCCAAAAACACTTTTTTTAAGACAAAGGTGTTTTAAAACCAATATTTGCTAGAAACAGTTAACATCCTCCACACATAGCCTAACGTATTTGTCCTATTGCGTGACAGAATCAGCTGATTGTCAGAATATTTGTATTACTATTTATTTTTATCTCAAATCAGAACAAGAAATCGAAACGTTGGAATAAAAAAAAACAATTTACTTTGGTAGGGAGAGAGGAAAGGGGGATTGTAGATAAATAAGAAATAAACGAAAGAGAAAATTGAATTCACTACAGATACAATGCAAGAGCGAATTTACTCCAAGTATTACGTTTATATAAACAATGATTACACGGCATTTCAAAATGGCGACCTACATCTATGTACAATGCAGTTCAAGTTATCGCTTTTATACAACTGTGTATATGAGTGTCACACAAAACCTTAACGCCCTATTCAGGGTCGGATTCACGTATCCAAATAAATTAAAATTGGTTAGTAACTTTTTCGAAGAACCTTAGTTTAGTTGCAATCTGCCATTTTGTTTTTACAAAGCTCGCTGTAACTCCAGGAATAAGATATTGAGTTCAAATTTGGTATAAGCATTTTTTTATGTTACGATTTACAAGTGTAATAAATACAAATACTTTAATTTTGTAATTTTCAAAATGGCAGTCGTTTATAATTTTAATATATCGGAAACAGTTTTTTTTTTAATACAAGATGCAAAATATTCTTCTTTTATAACGACAAACAAAATAATCTTTTTTGTCTTTTCTGTCCATCAGAGAATAACCGAGTTATCGACCAAAAACTAAAACATAATTTCTTGGCAGTTGTCTACAACACCCAAGATCAGCCTAGAACCAAAATAATTTGGAATTTTAATAAATAGTGTAATAAAATCCATTGCTCTGAAATACATTAAAAATTCAAATGTGACACTAGCCATTTCAAAATGGCGACTGATATTACGCTAAACACAACATTTTAGTCGTTACTACAATGACACATATCAGCTTACATTAAATAAGGCTACAATCAGCTGACTTTATTTTAATCAGCTGTGATATAATTTCATGTTGTTACAAAATTAAACGGCAATTTAAATTTCCTTGAACATGAATTAAACAATTTTAGATGGAAAATGTGCCCCTAGTAACCAGTCTTAATACACCCTCCCACTTCAACCTTGATAATATAATATGAAGTTACTTAGATGACAATACAGGAATCAGTGGAGAACTTGGCCAGCGAGATCACTGGATTTCATTTCGTTTAAGTTCATTTGAAATCTAGTGTGTATTCAATGCCGGTAGACAACATTGCACAGCTGAGATAGCGGATTAAAGATTATTGTCGCAGGATCAGAGCTATGCGAGATGTTAGAGCGAGTTAGGCAGTGTAGTCACCCATGGAGGTCACATCAGACATTTAATTTAATGTGAAACGTTTCTACCTCTGTTCTACTGTTTGAATAATGTTTTAACTTATAATTCCATTGGTTTTATTAATATTAAATTCTAATAATTTAAAAAAAACATGTTTCTAACCCAATCTTAGATTTTGTAAACAACTTCCAAGAAATTATGTTTTCAGTTTGTTGTCAATAACTCAATTATCATTTGATATAAAAAATTATTTGCAGTTAAAGGAGAAAACTTTTGTTCCTTGCGATATTTTGTAAAATTATTCGTTATCGAGATATTCAACATTAAAATTTAAAAACGTTCGCCGTTTTGAAAATAACACAAACACAGTCTGTATTATTTTGCACACTTGTAAAACATTGCATAAAAAATTCGATATCTTATTTATTTCAAAAGGTATGTTTTTTGTGAAAATACAAAATGGCGATTGTCTGAAAACGAAGCAGCTTCGAACACATGTTTATGGGAACTCTTTTACTTATTTTTATGTAAGGAATCCGCTACACAAGCTTATCAAAGTATTTCAGAAAGACTGTATACAACAATGGAACTAAGTTGCTTGTAAGATTTATTGTTGGACGCAACGTGGGTACATAATTATTCAAAATACTGCAGTCAATCAAATTGCAGATAGTGATAAAAGAACTATAATACAATGAATTGTGGACAAACATTGTACATAGGTCCTTACTAATACAAAATAGTCAGAAACAGGACGACCATTTTTAAATAATTTCATATTACACAGAGCAGACTTGGTTATTAGTTCAATTAGCTTAAAAAGATAGTATATATTCGTTGCAAGCACGCAAGTGGCTGTTATCTGTGCGCGATGGTGTTTTACATCGAAACCGACCCCCGGAACTCGATCAAGGACCGGAAAATGACTTTTGGACGATGGACTAGTTATGAACTGCAAAATAACACAAGAAAAGAAATAAAAATAAACATACTCGTAATAAACTTTTGATTAACATTAACTTGGCATTACAATCAAAACCATTCCATTAATGGAATTAGTATTATTTATAGGTACACAGCGTTAACTCTTTACACTATTAAGGTCTGATATAACCAACAGACTGATATTTTTATAAATACAATGGTTTAGGAAAACTTTAAAGTTCCGAGGTTTTTTTAATTTTTAAACAATTTTTGATCATGGACTTTTTTAAATCTACTCCATAAAGTAGATGATTTAATTTATTTTTACTTATTTGTCAAATACACTAATAAAACTTCATCACTAAACTAGGCCTAACTGTTTCAATTCTACACCATTCATAAAATTTGTCATTTTCCTCCTTATAACTATTTTGGGATTTTTCCGACACAAACTATTACATTCGTTCTGCTGGTTTTTAAATATAATATCTGCTAAATTATTAATATCGTCGTTAGATAATTTTAAACTATGTACGCTAATGTAGCTTGAGTTATAGTTTGATTGGTGTAGCTCGTGTATCACTGAAGAGGACGACCTTGTCGTTGAAACGCGTCTGATACGTAGGCGTATTATTTTTGAGAATTAATTGTGTTCTGTGTGTTTGTTACTGTATGTATGCTAATATTTAAAAAAAAAAAAACTTGTTTATTTTGCACTAAAATTTACCAATCAAAGAGTAAATTCATTGTTTGTAAGGCCAGCTGTTTACGATAGCGGCAGCAACTTCAAATTTCCTTCCAGTGGATTGTCAGTCCAACTAGCGGTGAAATGCATTATAAAGTGTACAGTATAAATCGTCAGCTGATTTTCCGGTCCAATTGCATAAGAGATTGGGAAACAGAAACTTTCGGGACTCAACTGCTTTCTGTGCAATATGATGAAGTTTTCAAGAAATAATACAATATCGTATAATACACTAAGGAATAGAATAAAACTATTGAAACGCAGTTTTCTTAAAGTTTCTGACTACATGTTACATTTACGTTTTGGGTCAAATATTTGATGTCTACTTATTTGCGGATATACCCATTTAAGGTCCCACGAGTCCAAACTAATTGTTTTTTGTTTAATGATGTCTGGTATGTCGTCCTCCTCTCTGGCGTCTTTTTTTTTTTTAAAATATTTTTTTTTTTATTACAATCTTAATCCATAGATTAAATAAGTAATACATATAACATAAAATAGCATGTATTAAACCTAGATATTAACTAAGTCCTGCGGTTTATGACGCCTAAGTCGTCTTTTGTCATATTCCACGTCTAAAAGTTGGATAGCTTCCACGTTCACATGTCGATGAAGTCTCTTTTCATGGCGAGAAGCGCAGTCTTGAATTACCTCATACACACTTTTTAGGTTTAGTTCAGAATGAAGGTCATCATTCCTTTGGTACCATCTTGCATTTGTAATTGTACGAATAATACGATTTTGTATTCGTTGTATAATTAGTTGATTTGAGGGTTTCGTACATCCCCATAATTCTGCACCATAGGTCCAAATAGGTCTAATAATTGAGATATATAATAACCTCTTGTGATACAAAGCCAATTGGGATTTTCGTCCAATCAACCAATACAGATCGCGCAGTTTTTGTTTTGTTCTGGCGTCTGACGTAAGTGCTCTACAGCACAAACGCGAGGACCGATTTTAATCAAATTTGGTTTGTGGACATGTTTTGGTCATATCTTGGGACACTATTCATTTTTTGATAACTCCAAACTTGGGATTAACTCCCGTAAGAATAAAACAAAAATTACGATTTTTCAAAATAAACCCAACCGATTTTGATTAAATTTAACTCAAGTCTGTCTTTTTTGGACGCAATCAAAACGTATCGATCGCCATATCACAGAATAAAAAATATGGTTCGTTAGTTATCGGTAAAAGCCGGTAAAATACTAAAAGTTCGGTCATAAGGCCGATGTAATTTCTAAAAATCAATAATACCCACGTACACATGGAATGACGCAGACAGAAAAATATTATGGTTAATAAATTAAAACAAGAAAGAAAAAATACAACATATGTTAAGGACGTGTTTATACCAGAAACAAAAGCAAATTTATAAATATTATTTCAAAGACGGTGTCCATGTCAACTTGAATTTACCTTTTTGGTGACGATTAATTTTTATTCGTTTTTAAGAGAGGTGATTGGAAAAGTTTGCGCAACATCTAATCAAAGCTATGAAACCGTTTGGGACACTTTGTATTTCTTATTTCTTATATGATATATGTTTATCTTATGATTTGTATTTACAAATTGCATGATATAATGTCTACATACTGAGAGAAAGGAAACTTCTGATTTCAATATCCTCAATTCTTGTGAAAGGGTGAAAGGACGACTGACTATTTTATCGAAACAGTTTGATTCATTTCCAAGCGTGGATGTGAAGGGTTTCAAAGGACCAATATGTCTAGAAACAAGTCCCAAAGGGCCGCAGTAAGGGATGTAGGGACACAACTACAGATCCTTTTACTTTAATACGAGAACAGTTTTGTAGTCTTGAATCTTTTATCACAAGTACTACTGGTTGTAAAAACATTTCCTTAAATACAATGTTAGGCCTACTCTAGGTAAATTGAATCGGTAAAGTGTGTTTTGCATTTAAGGGTGAATTATTTGATATATAAAGTGTTCAATGTAACTTAATCAACAATTTTTTTTATTGTATAGATTATTAAAAATATGCCAGCCTTTCTGAAAAAAGTTCTAATTATCCAAGGGAAATCTTATATTATTTTAATGACCAACATGGACCTAGCCTACTATACTATAATATATTGGGTATTTTAATATTTCTAATATTTTATATTTCACCTAATCACGAAAGTTGATTCATACCCTCGAAACGTCTGTTATTAGTTTTTTACATAAATAAATAACGAAAAACCACCAGTTAGTAATGTAAAGACACACTATTGCACATTCTTTTACTTGATATGAAAATAGTTTTGTAATCTTGAATCTTTTATTACAAGTACAGTAAGTACTACTGGATATAAAAACATTTTACGTAGGTGTGTTTAATATTATTGCTATACGGTTTTTATTATGTTTATCGTTGAATTCCTTTGCTATATTCTTATTATACAGCCACTTTACTCGTGGAGACTATAAAAAAGGTCCAAGCTTTTAAAAGCAGTCTTATTAATTTATTTTATTTATCAAATACTCGGCACGTAGCTGATAAGCTAAGGTTATAAGAGGCAAATTTATTTGGCGTTTTTACTTTCTCAAATATAGTGTACGTAGTATGCGGTCATACATTCTCAAATGCCTTAACCCATTAAAGTAAGATTTTATGGAACGATCCCTCTGCCGGACTGCCTGTCTGGCGTCTGTCATCTGTGTAGTGCTTTAGAAGACTAATTACTCTAAATCGGCTCTTCCGATTTTGTTCAAATTTTAGTGATTCGTTGTCATTACAAGATTGATTTTAATCAAATACAATCTACACTGAAGATCTGTTTATGGCACTGAAAAAGCAAGTTTTGGTCCTTTTTTTTCCCAAACATTAGTTTGAATTGACACTTTTGTAGTTTTGGTTCCTATTTACTTGGTTTTGGTGAAAAATATTATGCAATATATTCCAACCATTTATTTAAGTATCTGCTCAATTACGTCCCCAATCTTGTTATTAATAAATACAGACTGCTAAGTTGAAACAAAATGAGCTGTCATAAATTCAGATCGGCACTAAATAAGAAAGATATATCGAAACGACCGCCAAATTGAAATTAAATAATTCAATCTAGAATCTAGAATAATTCCTTCTATGTGAATTTATTACCTACGTACTTACTCTTGACGCGTTTCGAAACTCTATTCCATTATCACATATCTCATATTTCTCGAACGCGTCCATATATCTACTTTTATTGCATATATACAACGGTTGAAAATTAGTTTTAAAATCTGAAAAAAAAAGTAATTTTTAAAACTACGTGTATTAAGATTAGATATATGGACACGTTCGAGGAATATGATATTTATAAAGGTATGATACATATATTAAATGACTCTTTCAACTTCCAATCTATTACTGTTTATAATACACAATGCGAGTGGAATATAAGCGACGAGCAAACGTGAATAATACAGTAGACCCGTGTCAACGACGGTGTGCACACGTGGCGATATTAGAAAACGTAATACGGTAATGTTGTCTTTAAACTTGTCACTTTGTGTTATGTACTTGTGTTGTGTTTGTAATTTCTTAATGTGAAGACGACCTCCATAGAGCGATATTCTAATGATGGAATAGAGTTCCGAAACGCGTCAAAAGTACGTACATAGGTAATAAGTGCAAATAGACCGAATTATTC
Source organism: Aphrophora alni (assembly GCA_963513935.1). Lineage (NCBI taxonomy): Eukaryota > Metazoa > Arthropoda > Insecta > Hemiptera > Aphrophoridae > Aphrophora > Aphrophora alni. The sequence goes on along the minus strand of OY740774.1, from coordinate 71,177,894 downwards.
TCGATTGAATTATCAATTGTGACTTGGATACAGATAAAATTCAACTAATACATTGCTTACTTGCTAAAATGTACTAAATATTTAAAATTTCCAAAATTTTGAGGTTATGTTCTTAACAAGTTTGATTTTACTATTAAATGCCTTATTTCATATCGTAGAAAACACTTTGGTTATCAATGGAAGCTGAACTATTACTAAAAGACGAAAAGGCAACAAATTATCCTAAAAAAACTGACATTTAAAAATCAGCCTCCATTTTGAAAATTACCAACCGATTTTTCTATTGAACAAACTTGTCTAATGGTTTGTAAAACCGAGTCTACATACCAAATTTGAGCTAAATCGGATTTTATTTGCAACCCCTGCAAGGTTTACTAACCATGTCTATATCGTGAGCTGGAATTAATAACTATTCACTGGGTGGACCGGTGAATACGTCTTGGTTTTGACAGTCGGTCTTTCCTTTATCGCAGTTAAAAGAAGTTCTTCTATAACACTTAAATGAATAGATAGCGTAAAACGTTCATATCTTTACATTTTAAAACGAGAATTTGAAATTTTGTATTAACTGTTGGCACCTCTGAGTTGAAAAAATACTGAGATTTGTTTAAAAAAATCACAATGTCGGGAAATCTTAGAAATCATACAATGACAGTAGTTCATACTAAAAATATTCTGTCAGGCGCTTCGCTGCAATTCGATTACATCAACACAAATTGCATACTGTCACGGAGTCACCCAGTAATCTAAACTCAAGATTTTCAATACTAGTCAAATACCCCAGTTCTTGTTTGAAAATGTTCTTTAGAAATATATATGTTACCGAATTCGTAGACTCTAGTGTTTGTTATAATAACTTTCATCTCCCAACCGCTTAAATCCTGTACAGGGTTTACAAAAACATGTATACAGTGATGGTAATAAGTAGTCAAGCAGTGTCATTATTTAGTTAGGTAGGATCGGTGAGGATTTCATAGTCTTGAGTGACAGAGTTTTAAGGGTGATCGCAATAGGCACCCAACCAAACGTTCTTTCAAGCAGGAAAGTACATTCCGTATGGTATATGGATGTGTTTGAGACGACAGAATAACATAGCTCTTTGTTAATCCTTCCTGACGTAGCATTATTCTGTTCTTTCACACCAAAAACAACATTTGGTTGGGTAGTATTCGGATGTGTTTCATCTTATTTTTAGTAAGAAAGGCGTCCTATCTGGACACGTTTACACGTTACCTGGTCTTTTTATATATAAATAGAGTTCTGTCGTCACCTAGGTGCATCCTCCTTCCAAAAATATAAGGCTACCATCAACAATAGCTTATTAAAAGTAGTTTAATCCATTCATAAGTTGTAGTTTTTTTAATGATGGAGTTCTAAAAATGAAAGCTATACCAACAATTTCATGTCACCTTCAAGTTCTGATACCGACTTAGTCTCTTAAATTAATACTCAGTGTTTTACACAGGCAAAACTATAACAGTAACCACAGTTTTTGAGATCCACAAGGGACAAGAGTAAGAGTATTACTGGAAGGATAACAATCCGTCTAGATATCTACAACACAACAAATATTCTACTCAAAGGTCAATAAGCCTAATGAAATGAAAGGAAAGTGTCCATCCAGTGATAAACATTTTACAAACGTGAAAAAACGAAAGGATTTATTGTTTTATGTGGATGGGTAGTCACAGAGAGATTTGTCACAATCCTTACCTACAGGATAGCGGTCAGGAACGACTACAAGAAACATTTTTGTGTTGTTGATGACGTGAGTTTATTAATCCTTACGGAATGTTCATCATTATTATGATGAAGGTAAAAACGTTAGTTGGTTTGTACCTAATATCTAGAATTAATATTTTTGGAATTTCCTAATTCATTTAGAATATTTTTAATTAATGTAGTTTATTTGAATGTCCCCCTTAGTAGTTGATGTTTTAATAAACCGTGCGAAAACATGGAACTAACTTCCCATACACAAAATCAAACTCAAAAAACACCCAATTATAATTATATCTAAAAAACTTTTTTTGAGAGATAAGGTGGTACAATGTGGCCATTCCTTATCAATTATTTTTCGAATTGTTTAAAAATGTTTTGAAAAATATTTAAATATAACGTTTGGTTGCTTTTCTTGTACCTTAAACTTGTTGTGTTTGTTTGAAATCTAATTGTTAATAACATCACTCACGTTTAATGCCAATTATTTCTGCACAATGACATTCAATTGCGTTTTAACAATTGGTAGAGAAGATTTTGAGAAATGTTCATGGAAAATTGTTTCCAGTAACTCCCGAATCGAGATTTTGGATAGATTACTTACTATACATACATATTTGCACATTTTAACCAAATTTAATCAAAATTCATAGAAAATATTTTGATAAGATCGTAATTTTTAGTTTTTACCTTATAGCAGCTACACTCCTAATTTTGAGTTATCGAAAAAATGGAAAAAACACTTTAAGATGTGAAAATATCTTTTCAAAATTACTTTGTTACCAGATCTTAAAAAATGTAACCAATAAAACCTCGACATTGATGTTTTAACCCATCGCAAAACTTTCTCTATACATGAGGAAGTAAAAACAAGGAGTTGTATTTTTCTTATATTTTGACAGTAAATTAACATTTTGCAAAATAAACACTACACCAGCGCAGTCTGGCTTGAAGGGAAAGTACTTGAAATGTGATCCGTCAACAGCAAGTCCAGACTTAATGAAATTGAGGATAGAATATCGAGGTTAGGTAAACAAAATGGCGGCTAGAGAGCTTGATGAATTGGAAATGGGAGTGAAATATCCCCGGGTGTCTGGTCTGGCTATATCTTGTTGTATATCTAAGGGAATACAAAACGTATATATCTAGTATATAGTTGAGGTTTAAGCGGAATATTCAGTTGTATGTGTACGATGGAAAACAATCTTCATTTTCAATAAAACAATAGTCTCTGAAATTATATGATTTTTTGTGATGCGTTTTCAAATTTATGAGCTTTACATTATTTCATAATTTGTCTTTATTGTGGTCGTCGTATATTCAAACCGAAGTCAATTAAATGTCACTATTTTTAACCATAAAACATTGTAGATTACATGCGGAGTTAAAATGAAAAAATTTCGATGCAGGTGTTTCTGTAAAAGATAAACCTCACTCCATAAGTCATTATGCATTCAATAAATTTTAATTTATTTCTTAGCTAATGGTGTTTTGTTCAAGTGTAAAGTAACTGTGGTATTATTTACTGTTACTTCTTGGTCTATGTATTTTGTTGTCACGTGACATTTTTAGATAGTATTGGATTTATAAGAACGGTTTATTGAATGTGTTAATATATCCACTTTTTTTTCTTTTTTTTTTGTTTCAATATATAAAAATTTGTGAATAGTTGCCACAAGACCAAAATTCCGTTTCCTCCAGATTTACTTCAACTTTTTAAATTTAATTTTTGCTAAACTGTAGTTAAAAAATGTTGCTCAACTGTAGCCAATAAGGACCTCAAACAAGATTGATTATTGGCTATCTCCCTAAAAATGCCGGTGTGTGACATGATTAACTTTCTTAATGATATAACGATTTTGTTCAACATTTAGTAAAAGCAAACATCATTGACCCAAACACGTGTACACACTTCAGTTCAAAATATTAAAGTTCTGGAATAATAATTGGTAAAAAATAAAAAATGAACTTTGATTTTTATTAAATATGGCTTAAGCTGATGAAGCGTTTGTCACAAGCGATGCAACTTTAGGCTCTTATTTAATATATTTCAAAGTTCCATGGTTCATTTCCATTTTTTATAGCCAACTACCGAATTGATGTTTAATTCGGGTCTGTTTTGATTTGGTTTTGGGGATGGGTGAGTGAGAAAATTGATGCAATGTTTCACACAGATTATTTATGTATACGATAAATTTAATATTAATACTATTTTTTCCATGCTAATACACACTAATCAGAAATATACAGAATTTGAAACAAACATTACAGTTACGCACTCAAGGAAGGTATATGAAATATATTCATGGTCAAATTTACTTTTTTGCAGATTTGTACCATTTCACCCCTTAACATTACAATTTACGTTCAACATTTACCAATATTTGGTTTAAATACTATTTCCTATCCTAATATTACCCAAGTTCCATTCTGGGTAACATTAAACAATACGAAAGCTGGAGCTAATATTGGGACAAATACAATCACCATATATTAATTAATTCCCACAGTACCTTGTTATGCAATGACTGAATCCTTATTGAGGATTTCTCGCCACAATTCACCTCTAGTCGCTTACTGATGCATAATCAAATAGTCTAGTTGAGACATTCTGATACAGTAATGAGATTTGTCTAAGTAATGAGAATTTTTATTTTTTATTTTATTTATTTTTTTTTTTTTTGTTAAAGTAGTGGTAACATTATAACAATTATTTAAATTCATGTACATTTAAAACTTCCTTTAGACTTTGGATTTACTTTCTTACCTAGTGGTTCATATGATTGGTAAAAATTCGATGTCAAGTTTTTTGCAAAATTGATCGTTTTAGAGATGCCTCTACGTGGAAATAAATGGTTCGTGGAATGATATTTGTCTGGCCCAAAAAAACACCAAATTCGATTAAAACACGTTCACGAATTAGAGCTGTAAAGCATTGTACATAGGACAGATCCCAGACGGAGACATCATTAAAAAAAAAAAAAAAAAAAAAAAAAACACCTTTTTTATACTCAGAAGACCTGTAAAACAACATCGATTTTATAATCACAAAACTTTCTCTATATTACTGTTTATGCGATAAAATAAAATTTATATAACCACACTATTTGCAAATTACGCGTAACAATTAATATTCTAAACACTATAGTTCGTGTAATGTATCTCTGTAAGCCCCCCCCCCCCCCGGTTGGTCCGGATGCTTAGAGTTCTTTCCCCACCCAGTCTTGAAAACGTTACGGTGTTGACCGAGATCGTGAGAATGGTGCAATTTTTAAATCTTAAATAAACTTAGCAAAAACATCGCGCAAACCTTCTCAATCACTCATACCCAAGACGAATCATAACTCATCTTCACCAAAAATGTAAGTTCGGGATATCAATCAAAAATTGAAAATGTCTTTGAAAAAATATTAAAATATTTAAAATAAGGATCTAAACTTGCTTTGCGTGTACCATTAATTCATCACCTTAACTCCTATTTAATTAAATAACGGAGATCAAGGATAATTTTTTGCCTGAGTTATAATATTTTTTATTTGATACTTTGCACACAGAAATGGGTCATTAATTTACACATTTCTTTAAGACATGGGAGAAATTGGTAGAGCTGGCATTAAGAAATTGCATCTTTTAACAGCCTTACGCCAATTTCTATTTTTGTTTACTCCAAAACCTGCTCTTTTGGAGAGATGGCAATCAACACGTTTTGTTTGGATCACTAAAAGCTACACTTGAGTAAAATTTGATCAAAATCGTTAAAGCCGATTTTTAACATCATAATTTTATTTTTTACTCTGGCATATATCCTAAAATTTTCAGTTATAAACGAAAACTTCCAGCGGTATGGCCAAAATATGACCACATACTAAATTTAATTCAAATCTTATTGTGCTGTACAGAACTGCAAAAGGCGGACACCATTCCAAAAAACTTTTTTTGTCTAAGACGACCATGAATATATCTGTAAAACAACTAAACATCAATTGTTTGACCCAATAGAAATAAAGAAAGTATGTCTTGTTAAAATATTTGTCTATTGTGCTAATAGTGATGATACCGTTGAGTTTTTGTTAATAAGAAAAAGTAATTTAAAGAAAAGAGATTGTAGCGTTCATGCGCACGCTAAAGGTCATTTGGTAAGTAGTGGCGCTTGACCTTCATCGGACAAACAGGTTCCCGTCACTTTTTAGTGGTGGGGGAAGCGAGTGAGTTAATGTTACGCCGTCCTTTCGTCAGTACGTTTGTAGACAGTGTATTTCGAACAACCTTCCCACTCCAAGCCTGACCGCCCTCCTTCCAAGCGCCATCATATAACAAATGAGCTGTACATACATATTTTTTTTCTTTTCGTCCAAGTCCTTCGTGTAAGGAATGTTATTATTATTTTACATGAAAATATTAATTTTATACCAGCATCGGAGCTTCCCATGCTTACCACTTCGTCCGACAAGCGCCACCGATGAGTCATGTGATCAAGTCACATGATGCGCTCGACAGGAATGTTCAGATGTAGGCCTACTCTAAACTCAAAACATGGTGGGCTTGAATACTGTTCTCTTAGTTTCTGGTTTTAAAAACACCGTGTATTTTAATACGGGCACAAGCCTAAAATCTTTTCATATACATACAAATTAAAATCAGGCAAGTCATAACATAAGAGGAGAAACACGCAAATGGCGGTGCGAAATTTAAATCTACACAACATCCCGACTAGCTGGACATTTATGTCTTGTTGCACACGTTAGGTAAAGAAAATTTCTCAATCTTGTAATTTTTCATAAGTTTAAAACCAAGGAGCGAGTGGTTTAAAATGAGTTTTCAGTAATTAAAAAAATTATTTAGTGTAATTTTCAACTATAAAAATTGTAATTTAACTTAAAACTTTTAATTACAAAACTTCTCCTATGTTAAAACATGTATTAAAATGCTTCTATTAACAAAGAATTTTTTTCAAACAACATTGTAACTTGTTTTATAAATATATTATTATTGAATTTCCTTAAAATAATTGTGAATAATTCATGTGTGATTAATGAATATTTGTACGCATCAATGTGAGTTATTTAAAACTATGAAATATCTGCATTTAACACAAATTCAATTTTCTACTTTAATTCGTTGTTTTCTAAAAATCGCAAGTCTTTCCATTTAACTGTGTTTAAATAACCATTCCGTTTTATTATTATTATTTCATCTCTTAAAATAACAATTTAAAACAAGAAATTATTAATTTATCTTTTTTTCTCTTAAAGTGTTTAATATGCATTGGTACCATAATTGGTATTTACCAATATTAAACTGTAAATCCAATCATCTGATTTCATTATGAAAAATCAAATTTGAAAAATATTGCAAGTTCTAATCAATCCAAATGTCAGCTATAAGTGCACGTTGAACTTTACATAAATTCTGTCTAGATTTAATGCAGCGATGTGTGAGCTTACGTTTGTCTTTAAAAAAAATAGAAACAAAACAAAAACAAAAGTACGAAACTAGGATCAATTTATGAGAGTGGTACTGCTAGCAACTTATAGACCTTCATTCCCTCAGGGTCCCTTTCAAAATCCATAAGCATTTATTGAAATAAGTCATGACTTAAAAAATAAATAAATAAATTTCTTCTCTCTTTTTTAAATAGTAATCTTACTAATAACAATAATGTTTATATGATTGTAATTTTTTAATTTTAATAATTAAATAAATAAAAACGGGATAAATCCTTGTTTATAAAAGACACTCTAAATCTTAATTTAAAAAGAAATACAAATTATAGTAATAGTAATTTGTCTGTCTAATTTAATCAATTTCTTTCTCAAATTACACGTTAATAAATGTCTAGAGAGAGAGAGAGAGAGAGAGAGAGAGAGAGAGAGAGAGAGAGAGAGAGAGAGAGAGAGAGAGAGAGAGATTGATTGATTGATTGATTGATTTGAGCCTTTATTCTGGGCGAAGTTAGGACCATCAGGTCCTCTCTTCCACTTAACCCATAGCCTACACAATTAATTTACACATCGTCTTTACAAAATCAATTACAATTAACATACTGAAGTCTAAAAATAAAAATAATTTAAATTTAACTATTTAAAAGAAAAGAAACTAAGTACAAAGAACACACACACAAAGATAGTAATAATAACAATAATGAAAAAAATTACAACAAAGAAAAATCCTAAACCAATACAATTTCTTCCAGAGTACAATAAACTGTTGTAAATATAAACTATATTATACATTCACGCGCACTTTCATACATCATAAAGTAAATAAAACAAATTTCACTTCTTACACACCCCGAGCAAAGATATCAGTCCACGTCCCCACCATTCATGAAATGCAGCTTCGACGATTTTGCAAATTGAGCACGGCTATCAATAGCTTTAAGGGAATCTGGTAGCGAGTTCCACAAGCGACATGCCATTACGGTAAAAGATTTGTTATACATTACAGTTCTATGCTTGGGAATGATTAGCATTGTCGAACCCTTTCTTGTACTTTTTGTACTTATATCTGAGGCAAAAACAAACTTATTTGCCAAGTAAGTCGGCACTCTAGTTTGAAGGACAGCATGCAACATAGTTAAAATATGAAAGGATCTAAATTCATAGAGCTTTAAAAAAGAGATAATTGTTTATAATATGGACTAACATGATCATCACGTTTTAAACAAAAAATAAACCGTATACAATAATTTTGAGCCCGTTGGAGTTTATTAGCCAATTCCACAGTCATGTCACTGACTACAGTGTCACAGTAAGCAAAGTATGGCATAATTAATGATTTAACTAAAAGCACTCTAATATGAAATGGCAAAAAATCTTTCATTTTTTTTAAAAGAGTGAATCCCTGCAAATACTTTATTGCATGTCTCAGTTACATATTCAGTCCAGTTTAATCTGTCATTGATTGTCACTCCCAGATTTCTGACGCTGGTACGGTATTCTAATAATTCGCCTTCAATTTTAAGTTTAGGGAGATTGTTCAAGTCTATTGTGTTCATCAATCGGGAGTAGCCTATAATGATGGGTTGCGTCTTTGATTTGTTAAGTCGGAAGTCATGCTCTTCAGCCCATAGGCAAATACTTTTAATGTCATACGTCATGTGCTCAACTGCATTGCCGATGTCATTAACTTTAGAATGTAGATATATCTGCAGATCATCGGCGTACAGATGAAGCATACAATATTTTTTTAGTCTAGTACTAATGTCATCAATGTATATACTAAATAGTAAAGGTCCTAAAACGGATCCCTGTGGAACTCCACGAGTCACATGCTCCCAGGCAGACATATCTTCACTATCACAAACACGCTGCTTCCTTCCAGACAAATACGACTTGACCCAAGCTATGCTTTGAGGTGACAGACCAATTTTCTTCAATTTTAAAAACAATAATGAATGGTTAACACTATCAAAAGCTTTAGAAAAGTCAAATCAAGTTAATATTGTAGCCTCTCGACGGTCCATGGCCAATCGTATATTGTCTGTTAAACATATAAGTGCTGTCGCAGTGCTATTGCCAGTCCGAAAGCCCGACTGAAA